>PVIU01030132.1:0-16515 GCA_004026605.1 Ondatra zibethicus | reverse complement strand
TCCCCACTTTCTCTTCTATCAGGTTCAGTGTGGTCAGATTTATATTGAGGTCTTTAATCCATTTGGACTTGATTTTTGTGCATGGTGATAGATAAGGATCTATTTTCATTCTTTTACAGGTTGACATCCAGTTATTCCAGCACCATTTGTTAAAAATGCTTTCATTCTTCCATTTTATAATTTTAGCCTCTTTGTCAAATATGCAGTGTTAATAGGCTTGTGGATTAATATCCGGGTCTTCGATTCGATTCCGTTGGTCAACGTCTCTGTTTTTATGCCAGTACCAAGCTGTTTTCATTACTGTAGCTCTGTAATAGAGTTTGAAGTCAGGGATGGTAATGCCTCCAGAAGTTCCTTTATTGTATAGGATTGTTTTGGCCATCCTGGGCTTTTTGTTTTCCATATAAAGGTAGTGATTGTTCTCTCAAGGTCTGTGAAGAATTTTGTTGGGATTTTGATGGGGATTGCATTGAATCTATAGATTGCCTTTGGTAGAATTGCCATTTTTACTATATTGATCCTGCCAATCCAGGAGCATGGGAGATCCTTCCATTTTCTGGCATCCTCTTCAATTTCTTTCTTCAAGGCCTTAAAGTTCTTGTCAGATAGATCTTTCACTTCCTTGGTTAGTGTAACCCCAAGATACTTTATGCTACTTGTGGCTATCATAAAAGGTGATGTTTCTCTGATTTCCTTCTCTGCTTCTTTATCCTTTGTGTATAGGAGGGCTACTGATTTTTTTTTTTTAGTTGATCTTGTATCCTGCCACATCACTGAAGGTATTTATCAGCTGTAGGAGTTCTTTGATAGCGTTTTGGGGGTCACTTATGTACAATTGCATATCTTCTGCAAATAACGAAAGTTTGACTTTTTCCTTTCCAATTAGAATCCCCATGATCTCCTTATGTTGTCTTATAGCTATTGCTATAACTTCAAGTACTATATTGAAGAGCTATGGAGAGTGTGGACAGCCTTGTCTTGTTCCTGATTTTGGTGGAATTGCGTTGGTTTCTCTCCATTTAATTTGATGTTAGCTGTCAGCTTGCTGTATATTGCATTTTATTTTATTTAGATATGGTCCTTGTATCCCTAATCTCTCCAAGACCTTTGTCATAAAGGGGTGTTGAATTTTGTCAAATGCTTTCTCAGCATCTAATGAAATGATCATATGGTTTTTTTCTTTTAGTTTATTTATATGATGAATTACATTGATAGATTTTCATATGTTGAACCAGCCCTGCATCTCTGGGAAGAAGCCTACTTGATCATAATGGATGATTTTTTTGATGTGTTCTTAGATTCAGTTTGCCAGTATTTTATTGAGAATTTTTGCATCGATGTTCATGAATGAGATTGTCTGTAATTCTCTTCTTGGTTGTGTCTTTGTGTGGTTTTGATATCAAGGTAAATGTAGCTTCATAAAAAGTGTTGGCAATGACTCTTCTGTTTCTATTATGTGAAACACATTAAGGAGTATAGGTATTAGCTCTTCTTGGAAGTTCTGTTAGAACTGGTATATGCCGCAGGCTCGGTGGAACGAAGAAGCCCCTGCAGCCTTGCACTCACCACTTTGTCCCCAAAGCCTCAGCCCTGAAGCAGGCTGAGTTGGGAGATCGTAGGACCCTGCAGATGGAAAGGGGTGCTTGGGGGCAAGCTGAGGTGTGGTAAGTATGAAAAACTGTAGCCAGGGAGAAGCCCCGCTGAATAGCCAGAAAGTTTAGGGGATTGGAGGGAGTCTGTACTCCCTTCCCGGGACGTCTGGGCACCCAGGCGGGGACACACTTACCCCTCTGGATGCATCTGCTGGAACTGGACCAGGGCCACTAGCTGGCCAAGGCCTTGAAGAGTATCTGTTTAAATAAGTGGGTTATTTTAACTCTGATTTGTTAATTCTTTAAGTTAAAGTTTGTGAATATTCTTATCATCATAGTGAATTTCTGCCTGTATAATCATAGTAATACTTATATGATATTCTGGTTTACAAGATATATTTTTATTTTTTATCCATGCTATGGTTTGTAATAACACACATAATCTGATCTATAGAACTTGTACTTCTGAGATCTAATATAAACCATTTTTAATAAAAGTAAATTCTTCAAGGCAACAGCTAAGCCCTTAAATTATTATGTTGTTTTCACATAAGATCATTCTACTGTAGTTATGTCATTTAATATTTTGTAAATAACTTTACAAATAATACTTCATCTCTCTTTTCCTAGTTGCCTTTTAATTATTACTTTGTTATCTAACATGTTAACAACCTGTTCCAACTTTATGCTATTAGCAATGTTTAAAAGGACCATAAGATTTGATCAAATGGTTTTAAACTTGTGGAACATGAGATCTTTACAACAGTTGCACAGTCAACACAGTTTATCCTATACATTTGGAATGTGTTTGAACATGTGGTTTCCAGTGTCATGCAAGTACACTCTAGCTTTTGAAATTTCTAGTCACTTAGCAAATGTTTGTAAATGCATGTCTTTTATATCTAAAATAGTATTTATCAGAGGATAAATTTATAAAAATGATTTTACTTAAAACAAATTATTATTATCACCATTGCCTCCTTTTTAAAAATCTTTATCATTGAAGGTTTTTTCTTATTTATTTGACTACTGAATTTACATAATAGACGATATAATGCTGATGTCATATAAATTTAAATATATGATTTTGTATCTGATTTTAGTTTTATTTAAAGTAGTATTTTATTTAAACAAAACATGATGAACTCACCTTACTTTTCTATTAGGATCAGCTGAATAATTTTCAACAACTAACCAAGAAACTTCATGTTGCTAATGAGAACATAGAAATGGTAAGTGGAAATAACCATTTCCTGTAACTGGTTTTTACAAATTAGAAACTGTAACTACATTTATTTATGCTTATTCACAGCAAAGCAAAAATCATGTTGTATTTATTAAAACATCTACACAGTATCTTTTTTGATTTTCTTACATATTCAGTACCCTTTCAAGATATAACCAACAAGTATTTGAATTACATTCTGATCTGAAAACTATCTTAGGTTATTTGGCAAGTTCTCTTAAGAATAGAGTTGTCTAGACCATCAGCTCCTCAAAAGTAATGCACACATCTAATCTTTAGTGTTTCTTACTACATACAGCCAGAAATATGATAAGAATAACATAAACCTTTGTTGGAGGAATGATTTGCTTCTTTAAAAGAAATTAAACTAAGAATGATCTGTAAATTAACTGTCAATATTAACCTTAATATATATAAATTCCCTTACATTTTCTAAAACAAATATAATTTAGGCTCTCAGTTCCACTTAATTCTCTTATTAATTCTCTTATTTTCCTTTTGCTTTCCTTACCTCCTTAGAATTTTATTTTTTACTCATTGTTGAGTAATAGAATTATAGCACTCTGGGTGATCCCTCCCTTTGCTTTTCATTCTTCCCTAGTTACTCTGCTAATTCTTGTGAATACCTAAACAATATCTATGCTTAAGAGTAATTATGTCATCAAAAGTAAGTCATCCCATTTTATTGCATTGCTTTATTATCCTTTAATCAAATGTCTCCTGCTTATACTAATATTTAGGAACTTTGTTTGTTTGTATTGTTTTTGAGACATAGACTTAGACTGTAGCCTTTACCAAGGCTGGCTTTAATCTCCTGACAGTTCTCTCGCCTCACTTTGGTTGTAGACATAAGCCATCACACCTATGCTTTCTAATCATAGGTTGTTTTTGCGGTTTTTGTTTTTTGCTTCTTTTACAATATATTTCTGAGACGTCTTAAAATTCAAGTAAATGCTCCAAGACAAAATGATTGCTGAGTTCTGTAATTAAGAGACACTTTTTTTAATTTTTAATTTTTTTTTATTTTTCTCTGCTCCCCTCCCTGCCACACCCCTTCGTCCCTCAACCCTCCCCCAAGGTCCCCATGCTCCCAATTTATTCAGGAGATCTTGTCTTTTTATACTTTCTACTTCCCACGTAGATTATATCTATGTAGGTCTCTCTTAGTGTCCGTATTGTTGAAGAGACACTTTTAATAACATATTTCTACATGGAAACTAGTACTTTAACCTAATGTAACAATTATTTATCATTTCTCCCAATGTATCTCCCAGAACTATGGGAATTATATAATCCTTTGATATTCCTTCTGAAGATACATTACTGTTTTAATAACTCCTATTTTTAAGGAAAGTCATAGAAAAAGGATGTTTGAGTATTTATAGAATATCTTAAACCATTAAAGTAAAGGTCGTACCTTTACAACATTTATGAGACAGAGGGGAAGGCAAACAGCTCTCCTTTCAGTTTAGGACCACGGTTGTCTACATAATGAGATGAGACCCTGTCTTTATAAAAAGGGATAATTTGTAGTGTCAGACCAGAACTGATACTATATAATGTATATAGTGGATGTCAGTTAACTACTAAGCAGTAAGACCAGCATGAAACAATTGTGTACATATCAAAGAGCATTCAGAGCTTAGTTGAAAGAGCAAATCTGAATCAGGAACAAAAAAAAAATGAGTATGCCCAACGAAAGTCAAGCGGTTCCCATTTTAAAAGGTCGCTCACTAGGCTCCTGCAGAGGCACAGTAAAGTAATGAGTTTAGGGTAAAGTTTGTTGTAGTGAAACTTGAGGAAGATGTCGAGAGTAGAAAAACCTGACTCCTTTTCCCCGCAAACACATTGATTTAGCAACCCAGAACCCATTGAAAAGTTCTGTCTCCCAGGAGAAGATGAAACCAGACCCAGTTAAACTAGTGAGTTGGTTTTGGTTTTTATTACAGGCATGGTTCCCAGTATAGCACCATATTATAATATAATCAAAACTAAGGCTCTGTTGCTTCCAGCTTCCTCCACAGGAAATAAGAGATTGGTGTGCACATCTAGAGTCTCAGTCTCAAAAGATTGACTTCCATCTTGTTTGTCCTGGAGTTCTTACAATGCCTAGACAGTTTGGCCCCTATGCAAAGAATGGTGGTGTGCTGCTGGAACTAGTAGATGTCATTGGCCGTCATTACCAGCTCATGAACGAAAGCTCAGCTCTGCCTTCCTCCTTCATGAAAGAATAGATCTTTGCATCCAGTACCCTATCTTCTTAGGGCTTTCTAGAAACGTGTCAGTCTTCCTAGTCTTCATGCTCTGTCCAGCACAGTGTGGCTGCCTGAGGAAATGCGGAGTTATGATATAGACTGATGCAGGCCATAGTGCCTTGTCCATCATCACAGAGCAAGTACCCAAAAGCTATTGCTGCCACTCTCTCTAGGGGGTGGAAAATAATCCATGATACCTCCCAAACCTGTGACTAGCTACGTGGTGGAGTCCTCTCTTCTTTGAAGTTCAGTAGGATTCCACTTTTCTTTCATCTCTAAAATCAAAACATTTGCCCAAAAACATGAAAAACAAAGATGTTTCAAAGGAACTACATAAATCTTCAGAGATCAACCCTAAATAAAGGACATGGGGTTTAGCTATATCTCTCTCTAGACATATTAGTTAGAGAATATAAAAGTAACTCTTATTAAGATCAGTGAGGCCAATGAAAAAATTCATGAAACATGAACTTTGAACAAAGAGAATGTATTTTTTTTAATTCCAAACACTGTATACTAGTCTGACAAATTCACTTTGGGAGTTTAGGTCAAGTGAAAGAATAAGAGAATTTAAAGAGAGGAATTAAAATCTTAATAAATCTAATAAAAAATAGAGAATCAGGAATTGGAGATAAGTTATAGAGCTAATTCCTGGTAGCAGTTAGAGGTAATTTTTAAAAAATACTTACCACAGTTTCAATAACTAGCAAAACTGAATAATTTTAAGGGCAAAAGAAAGAGCTAGGATTAAAAAAGCAAATAAAGATGTATAAAACATGTTCATTATAAAAGAAAATCTACAAAAAGATATGGCATTCCAAGAATAGGAACCATTAAGATCTCCAAATAGGACCACAAAGAAAGTCTCCATGTCACATTGTAGTTAAATGCCAAGAGTACAGAACAAAAACAGAATAGTGAAAGCTCTAAGAGCAAAATCCCAAGTTGCTCCTAAAGACAAACTCATTAGCATTACAGCAGACCTCTCCTCTCAGGAGAAGCTCTAAGCCAAGAAAACATGGATAAAGAACTGCCAACTAAGTTTATCAGCTCCAACAATGTTATTTAAAATCAATGGAGAAATAAAGACCTTCCAAGATGAACACAAATGAAAGCAACACATGCCAACTAAGCCAGCATTAAGGATTATATTTAAAAGATTCCAAAGCAGAAATGAGGAAAAGAAAATCATGAAACCTAAGAATAATTTTCATGAGGAAAGATGAACAAATAAGAATTAGGAATGAATCTTGCATGTTCAACTCAGGAAAAAAAAACCACAATCCTTTAGAATTAACAACAGCAAAAACTCATATGTGCAGTGCAGACTTCAAGCCAAAACTAATCTGAAGAGTTTGTAAAGGTTTCTACATATTGACAAAGGGAACAGTCCATACAGAAAATGCCAGTTGAAGAGCAGAAGGTGGGAGAAGCCGGGACCGGGAGAGGCTGGTCCACCAACTGAGACAGTGTGCCTGATCTATTGGGAGCTCACCAAATCCAGCTGGACCAGGACTGAATGAGCATATGATCAAACCAGAATCTCTGAAGTGGCTGTCAATGGGGGCTGACTGAGAAGCCAATCATAATGGCACTGGGACCTATCTCTTCTTCATGTATTGGCTTTTTGGGAATCTAGTCTATATGGATGCACACCTTCCTAGGCCGGGATGGAGGGGGGAGGGCCTTGGGCTTCCCACAGGGCAGAGTACCCTGCCCCCTCTTAAGGAAGCAGGGGGAGGGAGGAGGGTTAGTGGGGGAGTGTCAGGGGACTGGGAGAAGGGGAGGAAGTGTAATTTTTTTGAATGAAAAATAAAAGAATATTAAAAAAAGGTAGTGCTGCCAAAACTAAAGACCTGAATCTAATCCCTGAGACCTATGTGGTAGAAAGAGAGAGCTGATTCGCACAAGTTGGCTTTTGACCTCCAAGTGCTGTGGCATGTGCCTTCTTTCAATAAATACATGTAATTTTCAGTTTTTAAAAAATAAATCATTGCTGGGCGGTGGTGGCGCACACCTTTAATCCCCGCACTTGGGAGGCAGAGGCAGGCGGATCTCTGTGAGTTTGAGACCAGCCTGGTCTACAAGAGCTAGTTCCAGGACAGGCTTCAAAGCCACAGAGAAACCCTGTCTCGAAAAACCAAAATAAATAAATAAATAAAGATAAAAATAAATCAGATAAATTAGCCATGTTTCTGGAACTTAATCCCAGTGATAGACATAGGTTTTTGTCCTACCTGTGAACACAGGGTTTTGCATTATTTATACCTCAATACCACCAGTATTGTTAGACTGTTCTACAAGAGTCAACATTCATCCCATAACCTATAGCATTTTTCAGTTTCCTACACTTGAAGATGAATAAAAGATCAGCCAGAGAAAGCCCTCAGACAGGAATTTAGGGTCAGGTAGTTTAGAAGGATCTGTGTAAGTAAAGGTAAGAAAGGAAGAACCAAGGTTACATTTTAACCTCAAAAAACATAGTAATTATTAAGAATCTTATCTTTTGGGGTTTTTTTTTTGCTTATATGCTTCATATCATCTTTGAAAATACAGTTCCTAAATGTTCTAATACTGAACGTTTTTGATTTGTTCTTATGGCAGACTAATCAACACTTCCTGAAAACAGTAACTGAACAAAATATGGAGATCGAGAAACTTCGAAAACATCTTAGGTATTTTCAGGCATGAATTTTGTTTTTATTATTAATGATATTCATTCAGGGAAACTTCCTTATATTTCCATAAAGTTTTCTATCTTTTTTTCTTCCTCCCTTTTACTAAACCTTTATCAGAAACATTCTGTATATATGAGCATCAGCCATGGGAAGAGACTGAAAGCAGTCAGTCAAGAGGTGACTCTAACATGTATGTGAAGGGATAGTAAGCCAGTGCTACAATAGAAAACTAACTCCTAGAAAAGTGTTCTTCTGCTTATCTTCCTCTTTTGTTGGACTTCTGCCTGAGGAACAGGAACTCCAAAACCTGTTGTTTCTTAGCAGATAATCACAGGAAGTACCAGTAGGGGAGTGGGGAACTGAGATTGGGAAGAGAAGATATACCTAGTACAGATAGCCATTGACTTTCTGTCCTTCTTTTCTTTCTGTTTTTATGATAGAACTTCAAACTAAAAGCAATTTCAGAAAGAAGAGGTTTCTTTTATATGCTTACCCTTCCGTTGCACTGTCCATCACTGAGGGAAGACAGGGCAGGAAGTATTGCAGAGACCATGGAGGAATGGTGCTTACTTTCTGTCTCTGGCTAGCTCAACTACCTTTCTTACACAGCCAGGGCCAATTGCCCAGAAATGGCACTGCCCATGGTGGACTGGGTCCTCATGTATCAGTATTAAACAAGAGAATTTCCCCCCAGATTTGTGTAAGGCCAATTTGGTGGAGGCAGTTAGTTCCTTTATTTTTCCTCTTCTCAGATGACTCTTGAATTATATCACAGTTGACTAAAAAACAAACAACAAAAAAGCAGTGAGCACATTTGTCATCCATGGAACACTATGCACTTACTAGGAGGAATAAAGGATTTGAGGTAGGATTGGGGATGGAGGAGAGACATTGCTGTGGATCAAACCCACAGCATTGCAAATGCTAGGCAAATCCTCTATCACTGAGCTACACACTCAGCTGAAACAATATGTAAAATTTAAAGAAAAACAGATTTCAAGATGTCTTTTATATCATCTAGATTTTTCTATTTTATTGTAATATAAATTCAGAATATTCACTGGTAATTATCTGGAACTTACTGAAAACTGCTGTAATGTAATATCTCCCTTCCATCTCTGGTTTTGACAGGCCTTTTAACTAGTTTGGCTGGGGACTGCCATTTGTCAGTTCATTTGTCCTTTTAAAAGAACCCACTCTTTCATAATCTTTTGTGTTGTTCTTTTACTTTTTCATTTCATGAATTTAAACTCTGGTCTTTATCATTTGTTTCCTTGTGCAGATTTGGAAAAAGCTTTTCTAAGACCTTGAGTTTCATTATTAGATTATTTATTTGAGCTCTCTAATTTTTTAATGTAGACATTTGTTACTACAAAGCTCCCCATTATCACTGCTTTTTCTGTTCCCCCTCCCCAACTCCCAGTTTTAGTATGTTGTGCTTTCATTCTCATTCGATGCTAAGAATTGTTTTATTTCCTTACTGATGCCTTTAGTGACTTCAAAAACTCCTTTAGTGATTCAAAAATGTGTACTTTGCTGCTTCGGGGTGGAATAGTCTGTGATGTCTATTAAGTCCATTTGATTTATAGTATAATTTAACTCTAAAGTTTCTTTGTTATATTTTATCTGGATGACTTAGTTATTGATTAGAATGAAATATTATTGAAGTCACCCATTATTGTTGTTTTAAGTCCGTTTGGCCCTTTATGGCTAGTAGTTTTGATTATAATATTAGGTATCGTACTGTTGAGTGCATGTATTTTTGCTATACTATATCATTCATTGATATAAATTGGCTGTTCTTTTTTGTTTAGTATGTTTTGCCTTCTTTTTGACAAAGATATTTAAACAAGTACAGCAAAATAAATAGGTAAGAAATTAGGAACACCTTCAAAAAACTTAAATAATAGTGACTAGGGAGGTGATTCAGTGGGTAAGATTTGCAAGCATGTGAACCTAAATTCAGATCCTAGCAGAGATATAAAAAGCTAAGCATAGCTGTGCATGACTACAACATCAGCACTGGAGGAAAGAGGAAAACTGACAGTTTGAGGCCTTTACCCTATCTATCTGAGAACATGGGGACCTTGCTTTCTGTGAGAAACCAAGAATAAAGTAGGGAGCAATAGAGGAAAAGACTTGATGGTCTCCTCTGGCCTCTACACATGCATGTGTATGGGGCAAATATATCTATGTATACACATGAGCAAACACATGACATCTTACTTAGATAATTAAAATTGAAGAAATAGTAATTTGCAATGATAGATTAAGAAATCTCAGCAAAGAAACAGAAAATCTAAAAACAAAATTGAGAACTACTTCAATTCTTTGGTAAGACTATTTTCTCATATCTTTATATTTCAAAGTAATGTAAGTTAGAGTAATTTGTTTAAAGAGAGTGTATTGTGTATGAGACAGAAAGATTGAAAAGGTATAGTAATCTGGTTTCCCCTTGATAAAATAGTAAAATGTCAATTACCATGGAAAAGAATCTTACTGTTATTTTTAAGGGTGAGATTGATCAAATAAAACAAAACAGAATATATTCATAGAAGTGTACTATATCAGCATCAACATTATAAGTCAATGGGGAACTATCATGTTGGGAATAGTTCCTATATATAAGAAAGTTTTATGAGATTTTTTCCTTCCTCATTTATTTTTACATAGGTTTATGGGTTTAATATCTAAATTGAGAAGCAAGACTTCAGAGTTTTTAAAAATAAGATAATCTAAATATTTCTCTACGAAAATATTTCTGTTTTTAATTTTATAGTTAAATTTAACTGGTACATTAAAACATGAATATTGTACATATTCATTCAGTGATGTTTCTTGTTTTAAGTCATATACACATTGAATATGGGAAAATATTTCTAATTCAATATTTAAAATATAAACCAAAATAGGAAAAATTGATAAATAAGATAATTGATAATTATACATAGACTGTGAGCAAGCATTTCAAAGGTCACAACATTCTGGAAAATGCAAGCTAAGCAATATAACTGAGGAGTTACAGATTTGAGTGTTTTGAATTTCTTCTCAAAATTTGGTATATTTACATATAATGAAAATACAATGAAACAATGAAATAGCTTATAAGTGGAATTAAGTCTAAAAGCAAAATTAACTTATTTTGTATATCTTACACTCAGAGTCTGAAAATAGTTTAATACAGTATCTTTAGTTTACAAACATTTTTACTGAAAGCTAGCACATATGGTCAGGTGTAAAATTTCCCACATGTTGCTTTGCCATGGTATTTAAAATGTTTATGATTTCTTAGTGTTTCAGATTTCATAGTTTTGGATTAGGGATTCTTAACCTATAAACTGCTATGCCCAAAAATTGATGTTGGGTCAGGCGATGGTGGGGAATGCCTCTAACCCCAGCACTTGGGAGGAAGAGGCAGGCAGACCTCTGATTCCAAAGCCAGCCTGGTCTACAAATCAAGTTCCAGGGCAACCATGAATGTTACACAGAGAAACCCTGTCTCAAAAAAAAAAAATGATGTCAAAATGTAAGATAGAAGCTTGGTATGATGGCACACCCCTGTAATCATAGCACTTAGTAAGTAGAGACAGGAGAATTGTGAGTTTGAGGCTAGCCCATTGTAAAAACCCATCTCAAAAAAGTCAGTCTTTTTCTCTTTCTCTTTTTCTGTGTGTGTATGTGTATGTATGTCCATATACATATGCATAGATTCAAAGTAGAATAGAATATAATAACGAAGCCCTCTAGGATAGTATACACTTATGTTTAATTCAACAATTATAAATAATAGTCTATATTCATTATAGACATTTTAGCTATAGAGATATGTATATTTAGTATGTATAGTACAAGAACAAAAGATGTATTACATATATTTATTTGTTTCTAAAATAAAAACATTTCCAGCAATTCTGTTGCCTAACTTAGTTGATCACTTGTTCTGTGAACTATTTGTAGAGTTGGGAACTGCAGGCTGTTTTAACTTCAGCACAGTGGCTGCACCTCAATCTACTGCTATTTTAGCCAGCCATTGTATCTCTACATTTACTGGCCTATTTCTCTGGTTGTGGCCTGGCCATGAAGGCTGCAGCCTGGTGGGAATTCTGTTCCTGCAGTCACAGGCCCTGTCGCTGCCGGTAAAAGTAGCTTTAACTAAATCTCTGTTGTTCTATTTATAAAGAAGACTGGAGATTCAAAGGCTAGGGCGAAAACCAGCAAACTCAGAGAGACGAAGTAACAACAAGCTAACCTCTCCTTGCTGGTGTCTCCCAAAGAGAGCATCCCTTCTGCACCACTCCAAATCCCTCCCAACAAGTACCTGTGCATCTGTCTAACTCTTCCAGATGCCCTCTGGTGTCCTATGATTACTTTCTGTCAACTAGTTGCTAACTCAGCCTCCTGATCCAAGGTTAATTTTATTTAATTAATGCAAATGCAAACTCTGGCTTCACAGTGTGATCAAATATCCCCAAACAGCAGGCAGCCTACTTGTTCATCACCAAGGGAACTGTAGGTAAAACGTGGTAACTAGGTGTATGGAAAACTAGGCATCAACAACAAGCATTGGTGTAATTCATATAAATAGATAATAAAATTCAAAACATAGATCTAGAAAATAAGGTTTACATTACACAGGTAGGGATCTTTAGTATAAAAACATGCACTAACAACATCTATGGCAGTTTAACATGAACTTCCAAAACAAAAGGGACCACCAAACACAACTGAAGCTTTGTCATGTCAGTTGAAAACAATGAGTCATCTAACAGTGTGCTTAACTCTGAATTCAAGGCCCAGAAAAGATTGCAAGGAAAAAAATATCTGTAGCATATAGAGGATGACTTAGAGTACAGAGATAGATCCTGGAAGAAAGACGAGTCAGGAAACTGATTGATGATGACCTGCAGTCATGTACTGAGAAATAAAGTGGATATGGAAGATCCCTTGTTGAAAAGGAAAATGGGGGAAGTAGGGACTAGAGGTCAAGGTAAACTATTACTAGTTGAACTGGCAGACATCATTTTAATGGCCTTTTTTTCTTTTAAACTTATTGTTATAAAAAATAAAATAAAAAATTTAAAAAAAAAAAACGAACCAAAGACTTGAACTGTCTCACCCAGGGTTTCCCAACAGACTCAAGGAAGAGCCAAGTTGGAACTCATATCTTTTCATTGCTAATCTTAGTGAGCTGCTAACCCTGGCTTTCTGACAGTATTCACAGCCGTAAAGAATCAAGAATGAGAGTTGATTGGAAAAGAAAGGATGATGAGTGGGTTTGTTGATTTTTGACATCTGTGTGGAAGATTCATTTGGGTTTTGGACATTTGGTATAAAGACTATGACTGAAGATTAAATGAGTTGAGAATGATAATGCTAGTTGTGGTTATCTGAAGCCTAAAAGGTCTTGAATATTGCACTGCCCATAAGCAATTTTGCCATAATATTTACCATTGGTATTCTATAGCTCAACATTAAGCAGTTAAGAGCTGTATACATAATGCTATGCCTGTTTTTGCTGCCACAGATTTGGAAGAACATAAGGATAAGCAGATGCTTCTTTGAGGGAAAGGATGTTGCTTTCAAGCTTGACAGATTCTGAATGATGGGCATATTGACATTACCAAAATTCAGTTTTGAAATGCTCTATAATGCCATGCCAAGAAAAAGTAAATTAGAAATTCTTTAAACACATTTGTACTTACACTGAAACATAGTTTCATTTGTTGTCTGATAATATGATTCCAAAAACTAAAATCATGTGAATATATAATTAAAGCTTCTTTTGTTTTCCTTTTTGAGAGTTTTGGTGATACTCTGCCATAGCAAATGAAACTATTCAAGCTGTTTTCTCACAGCCTTCATTCACCAGGCTGTCCTTAGCCCTCCAGTGTAAAGTGCCCAGGATCACTTTGCTGTTTCTCACAAACCTCTTGCTTCCTTCTCTTTGCCTTTTGATTATTATTCTTTCTCAGAAAAATGTGTACTCTCTCTGGCTACACTTGCTTTCTGCAGGAGGGTGTTCTTCATTACACCAGAATTTTACCCTTTTTCCATTGTAGATCTACTTAGCACTCACTCATTTAATTGAAATTTTGTTATTTCTCTATAGGTGCTTTTTTATTTCATTATATTTGCTTAGCAGCAAATATACTGAGCATAGTAAGCTCAAATTCTGCATGTTGGATATGTCTTTGAAAGAAAGGGAGCCAAACATGGTGGCACACACCTTTAATTGCAGCACTGGGCAGGCAGACAAACAGATCTCTGAGTTTGAGACCAGCCTGGACTACATAGTAAGTTCTAATAGTGAAATCTTATCTTAAAATGTATATATTGTCATTTGAGTGTATCTTTTAAGAATGATGGATTTTATCGGTGTAAAAGGATTTGCTCAAAAGATGTTCTGAGTCTAGCATATGGATTCATCATATTAACCTCTCAAACTTAACAAATATAGTTTAGGAAATTGAAATGAGGAATGGCCCAAGGTCAGATCGTCGAAGATTCTGGGCAGACACTGACATGAAATGATATGCTCAAATTTTATTTTTGAAAGAATATTTTTGTAATATAATTCTTTATTGATTCTTTGGGAAATTTCACATCATTCACCCCGATCCTGCTCACCTTCCAGTCCCTCTATATCATCCCTTCACCCCTGCAGCATCTCCCCCCCCAAAGAAAAAAATTTAATTCAAAACAAAAAAATCTCCCTCATTCCTCCATTTTTCCCACCTCTCTAATACCTGTTCATTCATCCTAGTGGACTTGGCAGCTGTGGTGTGTCACCACAGTACATCCTTACATCCAGTGAGGCCCATCCGCCAAAGTTCCTTGCAGTGAGTCATTGAACTGGTTCAAGACCTCTGATCTATGGCACACATCATCACTGGAACCTCACCAAAACCCCTCTCAGATATTCTGCTATTGCCCTGAGTCCTGGAAATCCTGCACGATCCCTTCATGTATAGATGGAGTAGATGTTAGAGTGGACCAACTCACGGCCAACGAAGTAGGTCTGGGTGGTAGCGGAGCTGGTCAGTCCTGACCACTGGGACTGCCTCCCCTCAGGCAAGAAGTGGAGCCAGCTCTCCTATACCCTGGTGAGGGGTGCAGCCATCCCTCCATAGTGGGAAGGGTCAGCTCTCCTGCTGCAGCATCCAAAGAGGAGCAGGTCCAGTGAAGGGCCCAGGCCAGAGCTCAGCATGGCAAACAGATTTCAACATGCATAATTCCTATGGCACCCTGTGGTAACATAGGCTGTGAACATCAACACAGACCCCAGCTGCAGCAGTACCACAGACCTAGAAATGGCCCTTGGCAGCAGCTTGGGCCCAGATGTCTCCATGGCCCCATTGGCAGCGCAGGCCCCCAGATCAGTATGGCCCTGGTGGCCGCATGGCCCTGAGACTCTAACGTGGTCTCAGATGGCTGACCATGGATATCAGCACAGACCCCAACTGTAGCACTACCATGGACCATGTCAGCCTGTTCCTCACCACCTTCGCTTCTTCAGCTCTGCTTCTTTCTCTTTCTCTCTTCTTTATCCACCATGTATTTGCTCATTATAAGGGCACCTCCCCAGCCAGAGTCCCAAGGTACCAGATGGGCCTGTAGATGTCTTCTTTAGCCAATCTGGACTGTGAGGACCCAGGCTGTCCCATGCGTCTTTCACCCACCTGGACCAAGTGGCACTAGGCTGGCCTGTGGGTGTCTTTGAAAGAATATTTTAAGGAAAGCACAAAAAAAGGGGGTAAGAATTAAAGCAATTTTTAAGTAACTTTATTTAAAATAACTTTAATTAACTGTGGATTTGACTTGGTGTTAAGATATGTGCCTAGCTTGTTCAGTGTCCTACATCTGGTCTCCAGATAATATATATTTTTAATTAATTTTAGACACTCATTAAAATACATTGATATTATTTTTACATGAGGAATATGTAATTTTCTAATCAGTATTGACTGAGAATTGGGAGCTAGGTATATAATTCAGTGTTAGGGTTCTTATTTGACACATGCAAAGCCTTGAGTTTACTCCTTTGTATCATTCCCAAAAATTATTGTAGATTTAACTATATAACATGGTTTCTGAACCAGAAAAAGTTCTTATAAATTTATGGGTTATGTGACATGATCCTCCTCACATTGTTTGACCATCTCATCCCTGACTTCTTCAGTAGTTTCTATGAGTGGGATACCATTAAGTTTTTCTTAACTCATTGTACTGTAGGCTATCTCTATCCAAGTGGTCAGAGGCCTTAGAACACAATGGACTGTAGGCTGAGCTTATTGTCTTATCTCCCAAACCTTTTTTTTTTTTCTGTTTGTAAATAGTGCCATCCAGTTGCTGATTCAGAAAAGCAGGAGGCATCATACTTCGTTATGTTTCCCAGCTCTACGTTTAAAGTGTCTCGCTTTCTTATCACTGTGTCGGCACTGCTCTCGCTGACCTCTTCCATGTGAGCCACTGCAGAGAGCCCTCTGACTCTCCATTTCCCTCTGCCTTTTCTGTCCTTTTCTTAAAATACTCTTTCAAAAGAATTTTTGTCTCTATCTCCATCCATCGGATGAAATTTCTATAATGGTAATCAAGATAATCATCAATGTGACTATGGTACAAGGCTAGTTCTGGCACCCTCTCCTCTGCTGCCTGAATACCTAGCTGGGGACATGCCCGTGGACACCTGGGATCCCCAGGGCCAAGTATCTTGCCAACCCTAAAATGATTCTCTTAATGTAGAT
>PVIU01030131.1:0-16526 GCA_004026605.1 Ondatra zibethicus | reverse complement strand
GGGAGCTGTGGAGGATGCTGGTACAGTGATGGGAGCTGTGCAGGACGCTGGTACAGTGATGGGGAGCTGTGGAGGATGCTGGTACAGTATGGGGAGCTGTGGAGGATGCTTGTACAATGCTAGGAGTTACGGAGTTGCTGATATAGTGAGTGTACCTGGCCTACAGTGGGAGTGCAATCTCCTTATGTGAAGAAACACTAAAAACTCAATTTGACTGGTATAGAAACAGACAAGGTAAAGAGACCAAGAGCCAGAGAATATACAGGAGCTCTGCAGACCATGGTTCTACATGTGGAATTTAAATTTTGTTCCCAGTAGAAAATCCTCAGAAGGTTTTGAGCAGAAGAATGATTCAGTACAGATTGAATTTTAAAATAACCAGGCTGTTCTCAAGAAGTCAGTGGACAATACAAAGGTGAATACAGTTTCAACAATCACATGGGAGACTTTGCAGTGGAAAGAAATCAAATTTGTAATGAGATTTAGACTATAGGCAACCAGATTACATAATCGGATGTAATGATTCGATGTTAGGAAGAATACAGTCAAGGGCACTGTGAAAGCTTTGTCCAGGAGGCTGAAGAAAGGGGTGCAGCTACCCTTAGAGGAAGCAGATAAATGGGTTTGTCTTGTCTTGGTGATGCTGTTGAGGTGGAGCCATGAGAGAAGGGATGGCTTCGTGTGAGGTCCCAATTAGCAACTGGGTGGACAGACAAGGGGAGTAGCTCCATGTCAACCCTGTGTTTCTGGTGAAAGACTGAGATACACGTTTAACTCAGGATGGTTTGAAGTGGAGACCAGCAGCAGAGCCAAAGAAAAGTGGAAAGAAACACAAGGGAAATGCCTCGTGTTCTGAGAGTTGTTCTCTGTTCGGGTTTACCTCATCTGTCTGGGATGTTTCAGAGCTGGGGTAGTTCCTCCAGCTGGAGACTCTCTTGGATTCTAGTTAATGTCCCCATCTTGCCGTCTAATCTCTTTGCATGGCCAGTGCTGATGTTTATGGCTGTGGCAAGTAGACAATTCAGTTTAAACGTTAAGTAATTTAAGTTGTTAGCATTAGGTAAGTGCCGAGAGCCTACTGAATATAGTTTATTGTCATGAGCACTTAGTTCATATTTCGGGCTAGTATAGAAGGATAATAAATTAATGCTTAATGTGATAATGCGTGCCATAAAATTCCAATATAAATGCAAATTGGGTCAATTTTTAATTCTCAACAGTATTTACATTTAATTTTCTTCTCTTTAGGAAATAGGAGTTTAAAAAACCACTGGTTTTTCAGCTAGCATCCTTACCTACTGAGTCTTCTTCCCACCTATACCTCACTTTCTGATATCCATGCTTTCATGCATTTTCAAGACTGTTCTTAAGAAAATATAGCTTTGTTTACTGACATTTTTTTTGCAAACTTCTGTCTGTACCATAAAACATAAGGACCTGAGTTTGGATATTCAGTATCTATGTAAAATCTAGTAAAGGTTGCATACACCTCTAACTCCACCCCTGGTGTATATGGGAAGGGTATGTTTTAGATTTATATTGTGATATTTATATTTACATTGTAATATATTATAAAAAGTCCATGATCAAAAGCAAAAAATAAAAAAGTTGATGGTAAGTATAATAATTTTCAACACGCCTGAATTAATTAACTAAAAGGTTTTTTTTAATGCTCAAGTATTTAAAATACCAGTTTAATACAAATAATTGAAATATACAATAAACTTTATTTTTATATTTTAATGCTATAACAATCCCATCAAAAGAAAAAAATGGCCTTCTCAGACATTATCCTTTGTAGCTCAGAGTGGCTGCAAACTGACCAGGTAGTGAAGCTGGTTTTGAACATCTGATCGTCTTGCTTCTGACTCCTAAGTACATACCTGTATCACCTCGCCCTGAACACTAATTCTATTTCTCAGATCAAGTTATCTGTTCTGGCAGATTTGGGCTTTGCCCACATTCCTTTTGTTACATCCAGTAGTTTAATATAAACTACAAACCACAGTGCATATACAAATTGGGTTCATTGAAGCATCTCAAATACTCAGTAAGAGAGCACCAACTGTAAGAATTAAAACAGAAAGTCTGTCTGTTTTCTCCAGTAAGCTTAAAACATAATGTGGAGACCCTCATCCTTCTAGCTTTACTTTACTCATCTTGTAACACATAATATACACAAAGCCTCGGGGATCCGCTACAGAGCTACCAGAGCTCCAAAATTATAAGATCTATGGCCACTCTCATACAGACTTTTGTTGTATGCAGACTCCAAGCATTTAATTTTTATATTCACCTAATGTGAGATACTGACTGATCACAGCACCCCAGGAACTAAAGAAGAAACTCCTTCATAATTCTCAGGCAGTCTGGGATGATCCTGTGAAGGCTGTCAGGTGGTGCACGGTAGCGTATGGAGACCATGGCCTCTGTTCATCAGGATGCGGGGATTTAAAAGACAACAACTTGCAAAAAGCCCAAGACAAAGCATGAATGTAACAAATTTGGGAGGAAAAATCCAGTCTTTATAAAAAGACTTTCTTTCACCAGTAAACCTATAGCTTAAGTTAGACTGAGAGGGCGAAACCTGGGATTTTTTTTGCAGGAAGACTCGTTTCTTTTTTTTTCTAAGCCGATTCCCCTCCAGTGAAGTAGCAGCTCGGGTTTAAAAAGACCAAATAACACTGGGCACTTCATCTCAAGCTACTTAATTTCCTAGGATTCCTGGCTAGAACACAATGTTGTTTCATAAATGTGCACCAAGAGTTCACAGGATAACCTGAATCCATGCCCCAGCTAAGCAGCAGCAGGGAAAAGTCAGGGCCCAAGCTCACAAGAACCAAGCTTGGGTTTGGCTCCATCATGGATTTTGTGAGTGGGAGCCTTTTCCGGCTTACTGTTGGAGAGGAGGCTGGCTAACGTATCAGGCAAAATTCTTTTAGCATTGTCTGGCAGACGTGCAATCCAGAGCTCATTAAGATCATTGAGAATTTAATCTTGCACATAACTAAAAACATAAGGGTTCTAAATGCCTCCAAATACTGGGTCACTTGATCCAATTTTCAGACTCCTGTCCTCTCCATCGCCCTCTTCTTCCTTACGTACAGAGATGGCCTAGCTTGATTCTGTTACTGCTTTTGCATTTGTTTTGTTCTGTTTGACTACGCTTTTCTCCTTTAATCCAGCAACCTCTCTGCAATGAAAGCTTCCTTTCCTGCAACTTCTGTTAATCAGAGCTTTTGAGCGTGATTTCCTTGGTTCAACCTGGTGACATGCTTACATTAGCGTCACCAATATTCACTAATTTATTACCAGTCATTATCTTTCTCTCTACTTGGTGACAGAAGGTGTTCTAGAGATATGTTACAACAATAAATAAAAAGAAAAATAACCTGAAGTCCTTTGTGTATAAAGTCTTCATCCTCATGGAACAATTAGGCACATCCTTACCTGTGATCAAGAACACTTTGCTTTTTATTATTATCATATTCCACAGATAAAGAAAGCAGGGAATGGAACAGAGTATGCTAAGGTGTAGTCGGTTATTTGTTACTCTTCATTCTCTGCTCTTTGATGGGGCTCTGCCATCCAGCTCCCAAATATATCACACAGAGGCTTATTCTTTCTTATGGATGCCTGGCCCTAGTTTGGGTTTATTTCTAGCCAGATTTTCTTAAGTTATCCAGTCTACCTTCTGCCTCTGGGCTTTCATCTTTATTCTATATCGCTTTCTTTACTTTTTACTCCATGGCTTGCTGTGTAGCTGGGTGACTGACCCATGGTGTCCTCTTTCTTTCTTCTTTCCTCGCTCCCTCTTCACAAATTTCTCCTCCTATTTATTCTATCTGCCTGCCAGCCCCACCTATCCTTTCTCTGACAGTTATCAGCTGGGAACTGCTCCTATGGCCCCCATGGGGAATGTGATGACTCCACAGAGCTCCTGAAGAGAAATGGTCAGATTCACACGGAATTCTGCAGGCGGAGCCAACAACATCTGCTGGTGAGTTCAATGTCCTTCAGAAAGAAGATTATAATTGCAGTGCAATAAACGTGTAACACTGTGTCCGCATACAGAAAGGACACTGTTCCTCTGCATCATCCAGTTGCATTGATAAAGACTCCTATAGTTCTGTTAGGAATAAGAGATACACTAATGCTCCTGCCTCAGAGCTGAGGGTTGGTGGTGGAGGTGCCATCCCGACCACACTCTTAGAAGTGAAGTAGGGTTTCTCAGACAAACAAGCCACACTGATACTGTTGAAAGAGGAAGTGGACAATAGACATAACAGATTGCAGAAGTTGTCTAGTCAACACTTTCTGAAGCTTCCCTTTAGCTCTGTAGAAGGACTGTTTTCCCCCTTAGAAATAAGTGAAATGAACAGCGTGTCCTCTTAGCCAGGAATGGTGGTGCACACCTTAGTCTCAGCATTTGCGGTGAAAGGACAGAAAATCAAGGCCACCCGCAACTATATAGCCAATTCAATCAAATCTTGATTATCTGAGACCTTGTCCTAAAAAAATAAAACAAGTAAACAAACCCTGTCTATGTTGTTAACTCAGTGTTTACCCACAGACTGAAGAAGTCTATACATGGATTCTTGCCAGGCCTAAGAATGAGCCTGACTTCCAGTCAAATGCTATTTGGGATTATACCCTGAGTCACAGAACTGGTGAAGGTATTAACAGAGTGCAATGGGGGAGTTAGAGAGAAGAGTTGAGACTCCGTGGCTATATTTTTCTTCCTTTAAATTTGTCTCAGTGACCAAACCTCCCCTTCTCTCTTGCTTGTCATCTACCAGCTGGGCTATGGCACTCCATGTTTTTCTGTGTGCTCAGCAGTTTGTTCTGTCTGGAATTTCCTTTTTTTCTATCAATCTCTGTATTTACAAGTTTTGTAAGATGTGAGTTTAGCACCCAAACCTCCTTATTTCTTTCCCTGAATAATCCACACACAACGCAGTTTCCCCATGTGGGATCCAGGTTCCAATTCTTTAAACCTACCCCCTTCTTTATAGCATGTTGGACATCATTATGCATCAATGTTAATACCTTTTTTTGTCTAGTCCTTAAAATTAAATGAACAATTTTTAATTTTTAAAAATTTTCATTGACTCTTTGAGAATTTCATACAATGTAATTTGGTTGCATTAATCCCACCCTATTTCCCATAATTCCTCCCTACCTCCAACCTCCTCCTACTTTGTGTCCCCTTTTTTTGTTTGTTTGATTTTTGTTTCTTGAGACAGGGTTTCTCTGTAGTTTTGGAGCTTATCCTGGACCTCCCTCTGTAGACGGGGCGGGTCTCGAACTCACAGAGATCCGACTGCCTCTGCCTCCCAAATGCTGGGATTAAAGGAGTGTGCCACCCCCACGTGGCACTTTGTATCCCCTTAAATTCTTTTCTTTTCTTTTAAAAATCATCCAACTTTTCTTTTTTAAAAATTGGAGCCAATTTATGCTGCATATAATCTTCTAGTTGTGTGGGACCAACCACTGACAATGGTTGAATAGGAGCCACATCCTTAAAGAAAACTGACTCTCCTTCACAAATGGTCGGCTGCCAAAAGTTGCTCAGTTAGAGGGAGGGCCCAATGACCCCTCTCCCGTTACATGCTGGAACGTTTGCTGGGTTGATCTTGTGCAGGTCTTATACATGCAACCTGTTCTAGATAAGGTTTCTCTTGCTGTCCTGAAACACCAAGACCAAAAGCCAGTTGGACAGGAGAAGGTACACTTCTGTGACATAGTCTCATTGAAGGAAGTCAAGACAGGAGCTCAAACAGGGCAGGAACCTGGAGGCAGGAGCTGCTGCAGAAGTCATGGAGGAGTGCTGCTTACTGACTTGCTCATAATGGCTTGTTCAGGCTACTTTCTTATAGAACCCAGGACCACCACAATGGGCTGGGCCCTCCTCTAATTAAGAAAATGCCATACAGATTTGCCTGTAGCCTCATTTTATGGAGACATCTTCTCAATGGAGGTTCCCTTCTTGCTTGTGTCAGCGTGACTCTAGCAAGCCTGCAGCCACAAATGCTGTGAGCCCATGACTATAATCAATGGTCATGCCATCCCCAGAAAACACTGTTTTGCTCCAGTACTCTCTTATTTCTGGCTCTTAGAATCTTTCTGTCCCCTATTCTGTGGTAGCCCCTGAGCCTTGAGGACAATGGGTATGATTTAAATGCGCCATTTATGGCTGATCCCTCTGCTGACACTTCTCTGCACTTTGATCCATTGGAAGTTTCCCCATCAACTGTTGTCTGCTGCACAGAGAAACTTCTCTGATGAGGTCTGAGAGCTGCATTAATCTACGAGCTGAGAGGTACAATTTAGAGGGCAGTTTGAAGAATATGTCCATTTAGCAGAATACTAGCAGTAGGTTCATCTTTTGATGACTGTGAGCTCCCAGTCATGGGTTCTTGGCCAGATCAACGGTACTAGGCAAACGTGGAGAGGGTCTTAAATCCAACGGGAAAGCAGTTGTTTTCCACAATAACATTTGAGCCAACATTTCACCCATATCTTACTATTTGGATTGTTATTAGTTCCCCGAGTTCACAGCCGGTATGATTATTGGTGACCATCCGCCCCTCAGCACCTTTCAATATTATGAGAGCTGGAAAACAGAAAGTACAAACAATTTCTCCAGTGTAAAAAGCATGATTTTAGTAGAAAGTGATGAAGAAGAAATCATTAATGCTGGGAAGTACTGTTCATGTCTGAGATTTAGTTTCCTTTAAGGTAAACTTGGTCTCCATATGACTTTTGATTGCCCTTTGTTTTGGTTGGGTCCTATTCCCATTGTTGCCTAAACCTTTCCACTCCCAGTGTTCTGTCTTTCATGTCATCGATCATCTCCACATCTTCTCCCTTACACTCCACCTCAGTGACTTCTACAGAACACACAGATCTACTAATTCAAAATTAGAATATACACATAGAAGAGAGAACAGGCAACATTTGTCTTTCTGTGCCTGGATTATCTCAGTTAAATCTTTCCAGTTTCATGTATTTATTTACAAATCTTATACTTTTATCTCTATATGTGAATAAAATTCTACTGTGTGTGTACCAAATTTTCTACATCCACGCCTCTGTTGATGGACATCTAGGTTGATTTCATGTCTTAGCTATTGTGAAGAGAGAAGCGATGAGTGTGTATCTCTGTAGCAGGATACAGAATCCTTCCAGTATGCGTCAGGAGCAATATAGCTTGATCATTTATATATAGATATATATGTATGTATATAAAATATAGCTATCTATTCATAGTTTTTAAAGAATTTGCAGTTTTATTTTTTAACTGCACTATCCGCTCGCCCATTACACACTATTACACACCTATCGACAGTGGATTAAGTGTTGCTCTTTATCAACATCCCCATTAGCACTTGCCCTTTAATTTCTTGATGATAGCCATCCATTCTGACTGGGGTGAGAGGGAACCTCAATGTCATTCTAAGACACATTTCTCTGATGGCTAATGAGGTTGAGCATTTTCAAAAATGTTCTGAACCATTTGTATTATGAACTCTCTTTCTCTCTCTGGATCTATAGCCCATTTTTAAAAATTGAGTTGCTGAGTTGATTTTGTTTTTGAGTTATTTGTATATTCTGGAAATGAATACTCAATTGGTTGCAATGGCAAAGATATTTCCCTATTCTGTAAGCTGCCTCTTTACTCAACTGTCTGTCCCCTCCACTGAACAGAAGATTTAATTTCAAGAGATATAATTGTCAGGCTTATTTCCGGAGCCAACAGAGTCCTATTTGGGAAGTATTTGCCTGTGTTATGTGTCACAGCCCACTCCCTGCCTTCTGGCACAGCAGCTTCAGAGTTCTATGTGGAGATCCTTGATGCATTTGAAGTTGCTCTTTAAGTGAGTAATATCAGAGTTAGTGATCTAGCTTCATTCTCCGGGCTGGACTGCTGAGCACAGCTCCTGCCTGGCGGCCCCAGAGCTAACAGAAATGCTACATCCACCATTTTGAAATTGGAGAGAGGTGGAGCCAACATCCAGAGCAGCCACAACCAGGCTGCTTAGCATTTTAAAAGCTCCTCAAGACAGTAAGGAATTACAGACAATGCAATAGGACAGATTTGGACATAAAAGACCTCTAAATGGGTCACAGTGTTGGATGGCTGTACATAGGCTTGGGAGAGAAAAGAAAAAGAGTATAGAGAGTCATGAAATAAAGTTAATGCTTTAAAAAAAGGGTAAAGTTTTTAAAGAGACAGACTACAGATAGTTATAGATTAAAAAAAATAAAGAAAAATAAGCCACGTAAAAATAGAAGATCCACAGAATGTCTGGATTATGTATTTTATGTGTTTTCTTTAAATTTTTTGACTGTAAAGGAGCTAAGTACAGAGAGAATTTTCATTGTACGGGCTGCCAAACTAAACAAGCATATATGTTCTAAAGTTATCTTGACTTCAAAATTTGGGTCTAAGGATATGATGCTTTAGAAAAGAGGTTCTTCTTTTGTTTTCACAGAAGATGAGAACCTGTGGATTGCTTCCAGACCAGTAATATGGTTTCATGGACCCTGGCCTCCTTAAAGGTCACCGTGAACACCTTCAGAAAATTACTTCATTCAACTGCCGAATGAGATGAACCTGGCACACAGGATACACCATGAAAGACCTGATTAACAGTGCCCCTATACAGCAGGAAGAAGTTTGGAGAGAAAAAAACTATGCCCATATTCCCAAATATTGTTTATAAGTGTTGTTTTACATTTAAAGGGAGATATGATATAGATATGAATAATTTGCATTAGTATGGATTTTGCTTTATTGATATAAATTTAAGGTCAATTTTGTTATATATATATGTATTTCTGATCTTGATTAAGGTATTGTGATTGTGTAGTTCATTTAAAAATGTAATGTATAATTAGGAAATATATGTTGTTAATAGATAATCATTGATAATAGTCAAGCTTGTAGTCATGTTAGATTTTCTAGATATATAGAGGTATATTTCAGTTAGATAGACATTCTTCATATCTCTCAAAGACTACAGAATATGGCATTTTAAATCTTTTAATAACTTAGGGCTTTTCATGACAATGAGACATGTCTGCTCCTGGCAGTACCAATCTACTTCAAGAGGAAAATGGGCATTGAAGAGGCTCCTTATGGAGTTTGTTAGCCATTTAGGCAAGAAACTGCTCTTGCCTGGACTGTTGCATAAACTGGACACAAAGAACCCACAGAGAGAGGACTGCTGAACTTGCTTAAAGGTGCGATGATCCTTTGGGGTTCCTGATTCATGAAAGAGTCTGCGAGACATTCTGCAGGATACAGAAGAAAGTGACTAAACTGTCTTTAAAATTTCCTGCTTCATGTAAAAGTCTGCTAAATACTATGGGCCTCTAGGCTGAAGATGGATGCCCCCACGGTACAAAATAACTTTGGGTGACTGTCCAGGAAGCGAAATGTCTCTGTCACTTCTAGAGTTTTGGAAGTTGCACTTCCTGTTCACTTAGGTAATATTATATCCTTCTGGAGTCTTTGATGGAGTTGAAGAATAGATAGTTATAGTTTTCCATTGTTATGATAAAAGATAAAATAGATCTAAATATGGTAACTGTAGTTCTTGCTTGATAACTGTTTTGTTGTATGTAATTTTACTATGTTAAAGTGAAAGCCTTTCTTTTTTGTTTAAACAGTAAAAGGGGAAATGGTGTAGGAGGTCCTTCTGTATTTGGGTTGCTTTCATTGGTTGAATAAAGAGACTGCCTTGGCCTTTTGATAGGGCAGAAATCAGGTAGGTGGAGTAGACAGAACAGAATGCTGGGAGAGAGAAGGCAGTATGACAGACGCCATGTTTCTCCTGTCTGAGACTGACGCTGGTCAGGAATCTTTCCCGGTAAGCCATGACCTTGTGGTGAACACAGATTAATATAAATGGGTTAGATCAAGAGTGAGAGTTGGCCAAGAAGAGGCTAGATATAATGGGCCAGGCAGTGTTTAAATGAATACAGTTTCTGTGTAATTATTTCAGGTATAAGCTAGCTGGGCACTGGGAACACGGTGGGAGCTGGGCGGCTGGGACCAAAAGCAGGCTCTCCTCATTACTACAGTTCTTCCACATGTAGATACCTCATTTTTACATCATTTATTAAAGACGTTGTCTTTTCTCCAGTATGTATTTTTGGCATCTTTTTCCAAAATGTAGCTTCAATGATGTGGATTTACATCTGGCTCTTATAACCCATTGATCTATGCATTTACTTTTATGTTAATATTGTGATGTCTTTTATTACTATAGTTCTGTCATATAACTGGAGACTGAGTATGTTGATGCCTCCAGCAGTATTCTTTTTGCTCAAGATTGCTTTGGCTATAGGGGCTCTTTTGTCCTTCCATGTGAATCTTAAGATGTTTTTCTGCTAGTTCTGTGAATGGTAATGGTGGTGTGAGGGTTTTCATTGGCATTGCATTGAATCTGTAAATTGCTTTTGTTGGAATGGTCATTTTCACAATATATATTCTTCTAATCTCTTAACACATGGTCTTTCCATGTTCTAGCATCTTCCTCAATTTCTTCAGAGTTTTAAAGTATAGTTCTCCCCCTTCATTGGTGAGGTTTGTTACAAAGTATTTGTTTGTTTGCTTTTGTCTTTCTACTCCAGCTATTGGGATGGAATTAGTTCCCTTATTTCTCACTGTGTTTACTGATTTTATGTTCATTTTGTGTCTTCAACTTCGTGAAAAGTATTTATCAGCTGTAAGAGTTCTGTGGTAGAGACTCGAGGCTCTCATCTGTGTTAAGTTTTATCATAGGCAAACAGGGATTCTTCGACTTTTTCTTTTCCTATTTGGATACTTTTTATTTCCTTCTCTTCTTATTGCTCTAAGACTTTGAGTATTTAATAGAAGTGGAGAGAATATACAACCTTGTCCTGTTCTTGAATTCAATAGGATTCCTTCAGTTTTTTTCTCCACTTAACATAATGTTGGCTTTATGTCTAATTCTACCATACTTACAGTCCATGCAAAACCCTGAATGCTACCTCTGCTCTCTTTGTCCTCATAGCCTGGTGGCCAATGGACCAGGAGGAAAAGAGAGACTGCACAGGGTCCTACCTCTTCGTTCTGAACTATTGTCTACTGATGGATTATAAGGGAGGTTCAGTCATTGTCTTCAGTTGTGTACCCACTGATGAGCCTGTCAAGCTCCAATGGATAGGTACAACCTCATGATCACACAGACAACCTGGGTTAAAAATTAACTAAACAAAACAAACATGAATGTGGAAGAGGCACTTACAGGGAAGAGGGGAATCATCACGCATGGGCAGGAGAAAGAGAAGATGCAGATAAGAATGCTTAAAATGAACTTTATACATGCACGAAATTGCTAAATAACAAATGTAGCAAAAGTAGGTTTAGAAAATAACATTACTTATTAATAGATCAGCAGAGAGAATGTATCAATGTAAAATCCATAGAACACATATACAGAAGATTTTTTGTTTTGTTATTATTTTTATTGATTCATAGTTTTATTTTTATTGATTCATAGTTTGAATTTTACTCTTCTCCTTTTGCCCTTGATTAGTTCATCTGAAGTTAGGTAGAATCTTCCTATATAGGTCAAGCTGTCCTTAAACTCATGGTCCTCTTAACCTACTGTTTCTACAACCACATAGGTTTACAGGAATGTGGCACCATTGCTGGCTGTTAGAATTGTCTATTTTTTTAAAATTTTAAGACAATCTTTTCTCATTTTACATACCAATCCCAGTTCCCACTCTCTCCCCACCTCCTGCATTTCCTGCCTTCCCATCATCCCACTCCCCATCCATTCCTCAGAGAGGATAAGGCTAGAATCACCTACTTTTAATATAATTCTTCCTTTGAAAAACTAATGAATATGCTTTTAATGTCTGAGAATGGTGTGGGACAATGGTCTGTATTCTGTCAATTATATTTTAAATAAACACTGATTGGCCAGTAGCCAGACAGGAAGTATAGGCGGGACAACCAGACAGGAAGTAGAGCTGGGTCAATGAAAACAGGAGAAATCTGGGAAGAAGGAAGCCTGGTCTGTAGTCCTGTCCCAGCCACAGAAGAAGCAAGATGTGCCTTCCTGCTGAATAAGGTACCGAGCCACGTGGCTAACATAGACAAGAATAATGGGCTAATATAAGTTATAAGAGTTAATAAGAAGTCTGAGCTACTAGGCCGATCAGTTTATAACTAATGTAGACCTCTATGTAATTTCTATGGGACTTAATGAGTTCGGGAACTGAACATGACAGGAACCTCAGACAACATGAGCACATTACAAGCATGGTGTTGTGTTTTCCCTGCTTCTGAAGTTCAAGAATTATAGGGAAGCCTGTGACCTGAGAATTGTGATTGATTAGAAGATGGAGGTTGACTTCATTTCACCAGGACAACAGGAAGACGTGGTGGGGAGGGGTGTGAAGAAGGTCTGTCTTCACCGCTCAGAGAAGCTGGTGTGATAGAAAAAAAAAAAGACTGCTTTTTGTGAGTCCAAAAAGGATGGAACCAAATGGTAGCCATGATAACATTAAAATTGACTAGAACAAGAGCATATGCTCCCAAAGATATGGGAGAGTCTATTAAACAGATCCATTATGTTTCTGGCAGGTCTGAGAAATCATGATAGTGTATGTAAGCATCATTATTCCTCAAGTTTTTATTTGTTTCCAAAGTTTATTTAGCATATCCATTGCTTCCTACATTCATAATTTCTTTTGCAGTAAAAAAATTCAGAATCTTTCTTCTAGCTATTTTGAAAGAATTAGTATAATATTAACATCCTTTCAGCCCCTCTGATAATCAGTCAACTTTCCTATTAGATCAGCTTCTTTTCCAGCCTATATCATACTACAGTGCTTTGTAGAAACACAAATGACCTTGGAGGACATAATATTTGGTGAAATAATCCAGACTCAGGAAGAAAACACTTTTCAAGAGACAGAGCTGATAATGCTCTGATCAAAAACCCACCCGAAAACCAGCAATCATCATGTTTATTCGTTGAAGTTGCTCCAAGAGATCCTGGCGATACAAATACCAGAGACTCTTCACTCCTGCTCTGGTCCATGGGTGAAGTTTTAGGCTTCAATCTGCTGAGACTCTCTATAACTTCTTTGCATTCTGATTGTCTAGGCACTAAGCTTCCTGCAGATGTTGAGTGAGATGCTCAGCTTTCGGCCTGAGGTTAGAATTCTAATCACTCTGTACTTTGTTTGAAAAGTCTGCAAGGGCAAGATAAATCTACTGTAATAAAAAAAATGTTAAACTTCAGATGCTATAATGTGCTATGACAAACTAAAAACTCAAACTAAACCAGACCAGCCAAATAAAAACTTCTAAGAATTGTTCAGTAATTTCTATAGTATAGGAAGATTTTGCTGCCTTTAGCATGTAGCCCATCATTGTGTGCTTTGATATTGTTTCCATTTTAAAACCTAAAGTTATCTAACATTTAATTAATTGATAGCTAAATACTTATAACTGCTAAGTGCCTGGAGGCTTTTTTCTTTTGCTGTCTGATTCTTGTCTAAGTAAAGAATCAGCACATTTACATTAGAAACAATCGATAAACTCAGAGTCTCTAGACATTATTATTTGATTTTCTATTTGTGTTTTTTTTTCTTTTCTGAAGTCATATGATCAGGAAATGTGTTGTATTTGTGACACCAAACATTTGAACTCTATAATATGGAAGTCTTAATGCTGAGTTTACATATTATTCTGGAAGACAGACACTAAAGGATGATACCCCAAATTAGAGAAAGGACTCTACCTAAAGAACTGAATTTGAGAAAAGCAAAGATAAAAGGTTTTGCTTCACAAAAAATTATGCTTGGTAAATGTAACCGCTAATATATTTGCAGTATTTTTGGTTTACAAAGGCCATTCATGGACATTATGCATCATTTGACTTTTACCAAATTTGTGAATGAAGTTGGGCACACATTATTGTTATTAGTGAGGTGAACTGGTGCTTTAGTCCCTATCTCACAACTGGTGGGACTGGCAGAGGCTGACTGCGGTAGATAGCTGTGTGGCTGTCTGTACATCCTAACTTTGCCTGTGGTCAAACATGACCAAGGAAACCATTCTACCTAAGGAGATGTGAAAGTGGAAGCCTGCTGAATATTTATTTAAAAAGAAAATTATATTGTTTTTCCATACTACATTTGATATAAGAAAATTTGTGTGTGTATATGTGTGTGTGTGTGTGTGTGTGTGTGTGTGTGAGTGAGAGGGGGGTTAGAATAATGACTATGAAATGAATGAACTTACCACCGACCCCAAGGACTCAGATGCCATCCATGATACGTTCTTACATCTACAAGTTCTTTATACAGCTTCACCTTCCAGACTTAGCTGAGGTTTACAGATGAGATCCCACATTCAGCATTGTATTACCCTAGACACTACTGAATTTTATGATAGCCATTGTCCCACCTTTTCTTTTCAGAAGTTTCATTATGTCAATATTCTAACAGTTTTACTTCGTCACAATACAACCTATTACTTCTTTTTTGAAGTCCACATTTATGAACTGCTATTACTTTCAACTCCCTCTGGGACTTTATTTTTCCTTTCATATCTATGTCTTTAGAAGGCTTGTATAGCTGTAATGATTTTGTTTTCATCATAAGGTATTTCACTATATAAATAAACTCACTTATCTATCTTCCAATGAATATCCAAAATGTTTCCAATTTTCTTGTCATGAAATTCCTTTGTCAGGGCTGATGCAATGGCTTCCAGGGATCCCAGGTTTAATTCCCAGCACCCACATGACAACTCACAATATCTGTAATTCTAGTCCCAGGGGAATCTGGTCTCTGCAGCCACTTTACGTACGTCATGCACAGATATACAAGCAGGAAAAATACCTCAAAACATATAATTTAGAAAAATATTGTAATTTCTTTGCCATTCTTGTAAATATTTCTTATTTGAATATGAGTTCTATAACAGCTTTATCCTTTATCACATTTTAATGTGAATTGGGTCTTTTTTTTTTTAAGCCTACAGCACCCGGTATTCCCAGGCAGTCTCCCATCCAAGTACTAACCAGGCCCGACCCTGCTTAGCTTCCGAGATCAGACGAGATCGGGCGCGTTTAGGGTGGTATGGCCGTAGATGTGAATTGGGTCTTTGCAGTATAATACTATCATGTCTTTGAGATTTTTAGATCAATTGAAATGCCTCTCTTCATGGGTGTTTGTGTGTGTGCACGTGTGTACACACAGGAGTGTGTGTAGGTGCATATGCATGTATGTATGTGCGGATGCCTGTGAAGACTGAGGTTGATGTCGAGTGTCCTTCTTGACTGCTCTCCATCCTATTTTTTGAGACACATTATCTCACTGCCCTGGAGCTTGTCAGTTCAGCTAGACTGTCTGGCTCAAGTCCAGAGAATTCTCTCCACTTCCCCAGGACTGGGATTATATGTACACACCAATATAGCCAGCTTCTCTCACATAGGCTCTGGTGATCTAAACTCAGGTATGCATGCTTGTACAGCCAGCATTTTACCCACTGAGCCATCTTCCCAGCCTGACAGACAACCATTTTTTTTTTGACAGTTGTAGTATCGGATTTCTTAACTTTTGTCAGTCTAGTAGAAATATGATTCTGGTTAAAATGCATATTTTCTTGCTCTTATAAATTTTGATTTGTATTAATAAGTAGAGTGTATTTTCATAGTTTTGCATCTTTGTGTCATTTATCCTTTGTGAAATGCCTGTTTGACGTTGTTTAACTTTCCTACTGGGTCACAGTTCTGTAATGATCTCTTGAGGTTCTATTTATATTCTATATTCTATAGACCCAGCCTTTGCTTATTAAATACTAGGCTGTGGTTTCCTCACACTTCCAACAGCTATTTTGTTTTTCCATAAGCAGAAGTTCTTCATTTATTCTTGCAAACATCCATTTCTTTTTTCTTTTTTTTTAATTTATTAGTTTTTTTTTAAAAAGTACTAATCCAAATTCCCACTCCCTTTCCTCCTCCCATTCCCTCCACACATCCTCACCTCCCACCCCCATCTAATCCAAGATTAGATGTAATCCAAGATTAGAGTGTAAGGCACATTGCTTTGGGGAAGGTTCAAGGCCCTCCCTACTATATCTAGCCGGAGCAAGGTGTCCATCCAAAGAGAACAGGATCCCAAAAAACCAGTACATGCAGTAGAGATAAATCCCGGTGCCACTGCAAGTGGCCCCTCCGTCTGCCCCAGCCATGCAACTGTCAACCACAATCAGAGGGACTAGTTTGGTCCTATGCTTGTTCCTTCCCAGTTCAGCTGGAGTTGGTGAGCTCCCCTTAGCTCAGGTAAACTGTTTCAGTGGGTGAACCCATCATGGTCTTGACCTCTTTGCTCATATTCTCATTTCTTCTACTCTTCAACTGGACCTTGGGAGCTCAGCTCAGTGCTCTGATGTGAGTCTCTGCCTCTGTTTCCATCTGTTGTTGGACGAAGGTTCTATGGTGATATTTAAGATAATCATCAGT
>PVIU01030130.1:0-16531 GCA_004026605.1 Ondatra zibethicus | reverse complement strand
CTCCTATACCTTTGGTTTCTGGGATTGGCTTTCAGGTGTGTCTGTATCTTCTTTGGTAGTTTAATGAGGGTTAGTTGAAGGGGTTATATCACATTCTTTAGGGGTTTTGTCCAATATTTTTATTACTTATATTTTCATTCAAACAGGAAAATCCAAAGAAATTTGGAACATCTTCCATATATTCACCATCTATATTCTTTCAAAGTGTTGTTTTTACTAATGCTAAATTTTAATTTTAATTATTCATTACAATATATTTAATTTATTACACATATTTATTACATAAATATGTTACACTATATTTAAGCTTAGTTCAAGTAAACTGTTATGGACATCCTTATGGTTTTATGTGTGTTCTAAAATAGCAATGATAAGAATAACCAGAGAAATAAAAAGAGGAATATGTGTAACTTTTTACAGTTTGCTACAGTCAGTTCAATAGTTTTTCAAATTACTCCATTTTGTAGACAAAATTGCTCATATAAAGTAAAAAGAGAGAAAGTGAACTGTGTGTTAACTTGGCTGTATCGAACTCTATAAAATAGTATTTAATCTTAGATATCAAAGGACCTCCTTTACAGGCTTTCACAGTATTACTCTAACATACATTAGTGTCTTATGACGTGCGAGTGTGGTACCATCACACACTTGTGCAGATCAAAGGACAAATTTTGAGAGTCATTTCTTTCTACCATTTTGTTTCTGCTGCACTGAGTACCCAAGGCTAGCTGGTTAGCAAAGTTTTGGACACTTCTTCGATCTCAGGTTCTCACCTCGTCACTGCAGTGCCTGGGTTACAGATGCCTCGTGACATCAGGCTCTCTGTGTGAGTTCCAGCAGTGAACTCAGATTGCCAGGCTTGTACGCCAAGTGCTGTTACCTGCTGGGCAATCTCACTGACCCTGTGCCAGGGATCAACTCCCGGCCCCCACACAGCCTATGGAGCCTCTCTACAATCGCGCTCTGCACCCAGCACTTTTGTAGACGGGCTTTAGAAATGGCATGGCCTGTCATCTCACGCCTGGCGGAGGGAACTACAAGACCCCACTCAGCCCCCACTGCACCGCTTTCAGTGTTTGATGACCCAGGAGGAAGTCACGATAGTTGAAGCAGTAACTCCAAGTGCATCTGCTTCTTGAGGAGCATGGTTTCCAAGGCCTCTAGGAGTGCGTACATCCCAGTCTCAATAAGCATGTGCTTCATATGAAAGCCATGTTAGTCATGTCCCTCCGCTTTGCCTTGCCCCTTGTAAGACAGCATTTGAGAAATCCCAGTGGAGGGGCCTCAGAGCAGGCTGACTCTTATACAATTCCCTGCCATACGAGTATTTCTTAAAATTGTATTTCCCTGGCACCCATTACAAAGAAGTTTTCCTGTAGATTCAAACTAAAAGTTTGTACAGAGGCAAAGTTCATTTCGGTTTCAATCACCAGCCATGTGGGCTTGCCTGGGACTGGCAGTCCAAAGGAAAAGTACTGCCTGAGAGTATTATAGCCTCTGATGTGTTCGCTGCTCAGGTGCAGAGAAACAAGATTAATCAGGAGAGGTGACCAGGAGAACAGGGCTGAAGAGGAATTGTGGGAGGCAGCAGGGTTCAGAGGGCCTAAGCCTTGGCAAGGCATACTAAGAAATAAACGTCTTTTGGACAGAATAGTTTGAGAAAGAACAAGGTTGTTCGTGAGTCTGAACGCTTGCCAGAGCTTTTCAGCTAGAAATGCTTTCAAGACAATACTGTTCCTACTGAAGAAGCTTAAACCCTCAAAGCCAGCTCTATTTGGCAATTATGAAACTTCACAATGCATAAAAATGCTAAAGCAAGTCAACGGCTCACTTGCACCACACACACAAACTGGCTTGATGTTTGCTCCTAGAGAGAGGTTGTTACATAGAGAGAGATCAGACATTCGATCTTTATGCAAGCTAAATTTCAGAAAAAGGGAGGCAGGCGAGGTAGTTTTGTTGGCTAGTTGTTATTTTCTTTGTCTAACAGACCAGATTTTGCTGGGTCAGTTCTGGTTGAGTCCTTCCGGCTCTGGGTGGTTTTGCCATATTGACTCTGCGATACTGCCCTAGAACATGTACTAACCAGCGTTTCCCCAGGGTCCAGAACGCGGTGGGTCTCCCCTAATGCTGCTGGGGTGAAATACATGCATTTTATCTGAGCAATAGGGCTGCTCTGGGCAGTTTTATGGAGAGAGCTCAGGGAGGGCCCAGGTGAGACTTCCAGCTGTTCCCCTCTGGAAGGAGAGATATGAACAACTAATTGACCTCAAAGGCCTACTTCTTCATCTGTAAAATGGGACCGATAGTAATGTCTACACTGTAAAGCTGTTTTTAGAATTGAATGGTACATCTGGAGAAAGAAGTCAAAGCTGAGTTCAGTGGTCGTAAAGACAATTGTGCAATTGCATCGACACTGATTTTTCTCCGTGTCATCAAGAGTCCACTGCCTGCGTTCATTGGAAACACCCTATTTGAGATACTCTCATAACTGTGAAAAGATGGAGGGGGAAGAGGAAGAAGGGCACAGGGAAGTGATCTGATAACCGAGACACAGAGAACAGGACACCCCTGGAACTGTTCCAGTGAGCACTGAGCTATGACCATCAAAAGGGGCTTTGTTAGTTCAGGAGGAAGTACTCTTGGAAGGTCTCTAGAGCAGACTTCTCTGCTTTAGGAACCCGTGCCACAGATCCACAGAGAGAAATCAGCAGAAAAAGACATAACGAGCCTGGAAACAGCACAGGGACATCACTGTCTCATGGCTGCCACTGAGTGTGTCTATAGAAATACTTAAGATTATTCACAGCAGCAAGAAAGACTCCAACAGACACGACCAAAAGAAAATGTTTTTAATAGCCCTATTTTCTGTTTGACACTTTCCTATAATTTAGTTTCAGATAAATTATCAAAAAATGAAACTATGAAATGAAATGTGGTCTGTATTGGGCAGTTTTGGTGCTTTGCACACATGCTGTCAATTACATACTTAACATGAGGCTTGGATACCACTTGGTCACAAAATCACTGCAGTCAGATGGAACATGAGCTTCACTGAAACATGTCTACATTCTTGGGACTTTTTTTTGAGACAAGGTCTCTACAGAGCCCTGTCTGTACTGGAACTCACTATATAGACCAGACTGACGTGGAACTCACAGAGATCCACCTGCCTCTGTCTTCCGAGTGCCAGGGCTAAAGGTATATACTACCACACCCTGCCTGATTCTTGAGACATTAAATTTTACTTCTTTCTTTCATAATTACTACTTTTATAAGAAAAATGTCATTCCATTTTCTCGTGTGCTACCAGAGAAATATGGACAACAGACAACATCTTCACTGCCACGTGAAAGCCTCTGTGGCGCATGCACTGAAGTCGGGACCTGGTGTCCGTCCCGTGCCGTCAGGGGACTTAGCTCACTAAGGTTCCAACCTAGAATATGTTTGCTTACTCATCAGGATTTATTGTATTGTCCCATTGGCCAAATGATAGGGGAGAGCTCTGACATGTGATCTGCCTCAACAAACACAGCACTGACTCTGTGCATTTGCCTCTCTGTGTTCTGCTGTCACCCACTGTCTGGTTTACCCAAAATCTAGGATATGACAGTAGATGCTGATGTCTTTCTTACAGGTATCTCAGTGGGGTTCAAAGCCTGAGACTAAAAGGATTTGATCCGGTCACTGCTAGGGATATATTTCTATGTAATACCTCATATATAATATTATACTTATGTTTTTTAAATATAATTTCTTTTTTGTTTTTTTTTGACACAGGGTTTCTCTGTAGCTTTGAAGCCTGTCCTGGAACTCACTCTGCAGACCAGGCTGATCTACATAGAGATCCACCTGCCTCTGCCTCCCGAGTGCTGGGAATAAAGGCATGTGCCACCACCGCCCAGCTTAAACCTAATTTCTTTATTGATTCTTTGGGAATTTCACTTCATACACCCCAATTAAGCTCATCTCCCAGTCCTCCCATATCCTCACCTCAGCCCTGCACCCCCCTCAAAAGAAAATTTTAAAAAATCAAGCCAAAACAAAACATAGCAAGCAAGCAAATAAACAAACAAAAGAATAAAACAAAACAAAAAAGCACCCCCCCCAAAATCTTCACTTTTCCATCTACCCTGCCTCCCCAATACCTCTTCATTCATCCTGGTGGCATTGGGAGCAGTGTGTCACATAGACCCTTTTGTCCAATTGCCTTTACTAGCAAATGTTCATTGCAGTAAGTCATTGGTGTTGTTTAAGGCATCTGATTTCTGGTACACCATCTTCACTGCATCCTCCCCAAAACTACTCTGGGATAACCCCCAGTTGGCCTGAGTCATAGAGATCCTGCATGTATCATTCCACAGGACACCCCCCTTTATGAGCTCCAGCAGGTCCTAGATGGGGTAGATGGGCCAACCCAAGGCCTGGCTGTAGGCCTGAGAGGTAGCTGAACCGGTCAGTAGGAGCCACTGGGACCACCCTTCTCAGGTAGGGGTTGGAGTCAGCTCCTCTAAGCCAATGCCATCAGGGTCAGTTTTCCTTCCCCGTGCTGAGGGGTGGGGCCATCTCTCTAGAGTGCAGGGGTCAGGTCTGTGAGGGTCAGAGCCAGATCTCTTGCTACAGTGTCCAGAAAGAGCCAGGGACAGCGTTCCCAAGGTTAGTGGAGGATGGGGCCAGCTTGGCATGGTTCCTATGGCTCCCTGAGGTGACATGGACCACAGACATCAACACAGACCCCAGATGCAGCTTGGTCATGGACCCAGACATGGCCCTTGGTGCCATGGAGCAACTCAGTGAAGCCACTCAGACTGTGGGAGAAGCAGGGTCTTGGTAATCAGGAAGGCACGAGGTCGGCGAATGACAGACAGACACAACATACAAGAGAGTGGTTGAAATCTGCTGCGATTTTACTGAATTCATGTTTTCATTATATAGTATTCAAACAAAGAACAAATCAGAAGGTATCATCAGTTGGCACAGTATGAAAGCTTCTTTTAGTCACATCAGCAATTTCTAAGAAGAGCATGTTATAAGGAACAGGTGTTAGACATAAGACATCCTTTGAAGGTTGTCTTATGCTCTTCTTAGAAATTGGGAACGTAAACCTCAGACAAGTGGTTTCATCTTATCTAGGAATAGAAAGTTTCTGTTTCATTATCGCTATCATGGCCCTCTCCAAGCTCCTCTTTCTAGCCCTTTATCTCATCTAGTGACTCTCTGCACCTGCCGAAATATACTTTTTTGTATCTTCTTATGCAGCAGACACAATGGGGGTTGGAATCTAGCAAGCCTATCCATAAAGTTCAAAGTATAATATAACACTCTTTGTCCATCAGCATTAACCATCTATTCCCTTGCTCATCATACACCCCGTGTATGACAAGGGTTCTGCTGTAGTCTTATACATTCCCATACTGTGCTTCCCTATCCCAGAGCTGTTCCTGAAGAGATAATCCTTGTCTTGTAGATATAAAGAATATCATTATTAAAAGATATTGTGCAAAGTCCATATCCCACATAGCTAGCTAATCGAGAAACCCATCTATGCCTCAATGGCGGCCAATACTGGGCCATCTGCCATTGACCTCCAGGAAGCTTAGTCCCATAGGACACGTAGCTCCCGTCCAGCATGATGACGTATGTCATGTCACACAGACGACACTGGAGTTGGTGTGGCACCTTGGCAACAGCCTGTGCCTGGACAACACCAGGGCCTCAGGTGGCAGCACAGGCCACCCAGACCAGCAAGGCTGCAGCAGCAGCACAGCCTTCAGTTACCAAAATGACCACAGGTTGCAGCCCAGACCCTGGGTTTCTGTGTGCTCTTTGGTGACAACATGGGCCATGGATGTCCACACAGACCCTGGTTGTGGTAGGACCAAGGACCCAGACATAGCCCTTGGCAGCAGCCTGGGCCAGGTCATCACCATGGCCCCAGGTGGCCAACAGGCCTCCCACATCAGTCTACTCCTCACCAATACATTTCTTCCTTTCTGCCTCTTTCCTCAGCGCGTGAACCATTCTGCTTCTCCTGCTCTCCCATTTCTCCACCACAGATTTGCTCACCATATGCGGAGCCACTTGCCTGGCAGTTGGCAGACTCATGGATGTCTTCCTACTAGGCTGGGGCCTTGAGGACCCAGGCTGACATGTAGGTGGCTGGCCCTAATAGGGGTGTGTGTGTGTGTGTGTGTGTGTGTGTGTGTGTGTGGCCCTAATAGGGGTGTGTGTGTGTGTGTGTGTGTGTGTGTGTGTCCAGGGAGTGCAAGCAAGTGCCTGTGGAGATTAGAGGTTGATAGCTGGAGTCTTTCTAAAATCTCTCACTGAACCTGGAGCTTGTTGGCTTAGCAAGATGGCTGGCCGACGGGGTCCCTCTTGTCCCCACTTCCCCAGTACTAGGATCAACACCACACCTGCCTTTCATGTGGGTGCTGAGGGTTGAACTCAGTGTCTCATGCTCATGTGGCAAGAACTTTATTGACTGGGCAGCCTCCCAGCTCTCACCATTGATTTCTTAAAAGTGTCAGTGTTCCAATTTATTTTAGATGTTTTATCAGACATTTATAAACACCAGCTCATTCCTAACACAGTGAGTTAGGATTGTACAGCACAAAGTAACTTTCTTAAAAGAGCTTTGGAACTTTTCCTTTAAAACATCCTTTGTGTGATTGACATACTGCGTGGCAGGCACAAGAGGCTTGGTTCATAACAAAAGCTGTAAGAGGCTGTCTAGGTGGTAGAGGCCTTTGACCCAGATACCAGAAAGCTTAAGAAAAGGAGCACGCGTTTAAACTTCCCTGAGTTACAGAGTGAATTCAAGTTCAACCATGACAACTTTTTCTGCCTCTGGCTATAATAAACAAACAAACAATAAAGCAAAGTGGGTAGGTGGGGGTGTTTGAGAAAGATGACTCAGTGGTTAAGAGTACTTGCTGCTGCACCCAAGAACCAGGATTTGAATACCAGCAGCCTTAACTGGGTGACTCACAAAAGCCTGTTACTTCAGCCTCTAACGACTCCCATGGATGCCTATGCCCACACAAAAACACATAAATAAAATCCAGTAAGTCTTAAGAAAAATAAAAGTAAGAAGGCTGACAGGGCAATGTAGCTGAGAGGTGAAGTGTTGGGCTGACATGTAAAAGGCCCTGCATTCAACCCCCAATATCACAAAATATCTCCATCACCAGCAATCCTTTAGGTTGACTGAAGTGCACACACTCACTGGTTAGTGTGTGAATGTAATCCATGTAAAGTCCTTTGTTCATTCATAGCACCAAATAAACAAAGTGACTCAAGAGACCAATGATACTTTTTTTTTCAAATGAGGATATTTTAAAAGTCAAAAAATATTATTTTCCAAGATAATTTCACCCCAAATGTTACCATGCCCCAAAATAGCACTCACTTCCTTCCTGCCAGCAGAAGCCTGGTATCAACTTAACAGATGACCTCACCAAACACCTAAAAATGTATACTGAAGCCACAGGCTGGAGGATCACGCCTAAGTCCTTTCTTCCTTTCTCTCACATCCAGCATTTGATATGAGAGCAAAGTCTTTAGCTCCATCTTCCCCAGAGGTCTCCTAGGCAACCCTTCTCATCACCTATGTTGTGAGGATCTTAGACCACCATTCCTTCTAGCATGACTGACAGCAGCAAGTTCCTACCTGACTTCCTCTTCCACTCCTGTGTCTATACTGATCTACAGTTCTTACTTCTGCAGAACAGTTTTAAAACGCACTTTTCTACTATGCCTTTCAGGTGTCCTGGAGTTTGTCCACCTTTCCAACATGGCGCTGCTTTGTTCTTGCCCTCATTCTGCTCCATGGAAACTTTCTTCCTGTGCTCTCCCCAACTTACGTTTCATTCCTTTCCCAGAGCAAATCAAGCCTCCACTTATCCCAGGACCGCAGCTGTGTGGTCCATCTGCCTAGAAGGCGGCTCACTTAAGCACTAGCCTCATTCCCTTCATCCAGGTCTCTCTCTATGTTACATATTCCAAAAGACTTTCTCTCACCGCCTACCAAAATAGTGCCTATTGTTTCTCTAACCCAGTGGTTCTGAGCTCTAGTGGTCATTGGACACACCCCAAATGCTTAAAATTACAGATCCCAAACTTTATTCCACATCCAGGAACACGGAATCTTCTCAGGTGGCACCTCGCACACAGTTTGCTCCAGGTATATGCACCTCGCACACAGTTTGCTCCAGGTATATGCAGTGTTGAAGACCTCATCCAGTGGTGAGGCTGGGACTGGGCCCACAGCCTTCGAGTTTCATTCACACCTCCTCATAGCATTTAGTACTAGCGGTGCTGGATAACGGATTTGTCTTTCATTCTCTGGAGTCTGCCCTGCATTTAGAAACTCTCTATGTCAACTTCTTAAGACAGAAAACAATTCCTTGAAAATTATAGCATTTTTGACTAATAGCCTAAGAAGAACTTTCTGCCCAAATAGAAAGTTATGACCTTCAAGGAAAGCAGGACAGTCCTCGCCAAGAAAGAAAACTTGGAAACTTTATTTTGGAATTTTTTAAGTATGAATACAGAAATTAAAAAACTATGTGCTGTCATAATGCATGGTATATGGTGAGTTTTCTCCTTTCAGATAGGTTTATAAGTTAAGAATCTATATACAGCATTGAAAGAGGAAGGAAAGTGCAAAGCCCAGCTTGTCAGTGTCCACTGTTGATGCCATGTCCCCAAAAGAAGCTGAAGCCACTGCTGTCATTCAGCCTGCGACAGTCCATCAAGATACCTAACGGAGGACCAGCGAGATGGCTCAGCAAGTAAAGGTGTTTGCCCCCAAGCCTGATGATTTAAATTCAGTCCCTGGAACTTGTGTGGTGGAAGGGGAGAACCGACTGCCCTGAAAGTCCTCTAATCTCCACATATTCACTGTAGTGTGCATGTACACATATTCATACAAAAGTAAATAAATAATGTAATTTAAAAACTTTAAGGACATCTAGACTATCAGTTTCTCAAAGCCTGGAATAAACCAGCTCCTAAAAGACAAAAACTATAATTCACACTTTGTAACCTGCTAAAACTGTAAGATAAAGATTATTTTCATGCTGAATTTAACTTTCAAAACTGAAATCTTAACCTGCAGAAGATTAAGCAGCCCAAATCTCTATAGGGTGGAAGAGGCGGGCAAGAAGTTCCACTTCTAACTGAGGAGGTATTGGCAATGGATGTCTGCTGGGAGATGAAGAATCTACTTTCTGCAGGAATTCGGCTACAACATTCATGCATATCCAAAGTGCTGCGGGTTTAAAAGAAAAAAAAAGAATACATGAAGTTTGGAGAAAAAAAGCAGAGGGTAAGGGACAGATTGAAGGAGAGGGATGGAGTGAATTTGATTAAAATACATTACTTGGACATATGAAATTCTCAAACAATAGAAAAATGGAGGTCTTAAAAGCTGTCATAATTCCATTGACATAGCCAGACTGACCAGGTCAGAATATTAATTGTTGGTTAGTTAATGAGTTTGTGTTGGTAAAAACTTCTTACCTGCACCCAGGGGTGATTTCTTAGGATAAGAGAGAGCCTCTTCTTATTAGATGCTAAAAGAATATAGAATTGCATAGTAAATATCCAAGAAGGCAGATGGAATCTGTCAGTTATTTCTGAACAGTTTAAAATTTAAAATTGCTACTCAGGTCAAGATTCAGCAGTTATTTATTTTTGTTTTAATGTCGACCTCATTTCATACCGATAGTTCATCTTATTATGAATATTTCTTTTGCTATGGTTTCATGATGTATATGGGTATGATTGCAAAACATTTTCAACAAGAACAGAAAATAACGGATAATGTTTTCCATCTGTGACATAGTCTGTCCCCAAAAGAACTGTTGGCTCCGCATAAATGCAAATGTCTAATGAGTTCATCTGGACCCTTTGCTTATACATCTTTGTAAAAGCTACCATATGCCTCCACACTGCCCATTATCACAATTAGTGCCCGGATGGTGTCATTTCCAAAGCTTCACGCTGGAAAGATCTTTTCAAAACCTCTAATTATTTTAATTTATTTATACAAAACGTACTGTCATTGGGGAAATTGAAACTACTGCCTGAGCTAATGACATCCTTCTAACTATCTAATTTCTAAGATTAAGCTAGGAATTCTGAAGTCTCCATCTTAATTAGTTTTGGAGCTGTGTTTTGTTTTCTAGACAAGTTCTCTAACAAATTAAAACCGAGACAGGTGTCTAATAACCACAAAGGCAGACCACACATTGCAGAAGAAAGGTGGGATGGGGAGATAGAGTGCTCAATAGACAGTCTCTGAGCTGAGAACTGCTCAGAGTGTGTGCAAGATCCCTGTGTCCCCACCCTTCTTTGTCCTTTCCAAAAAGCCACCAGAGGAGCAGGACGAAAGGAGAAGCTCTGAGACTTTTCCTAGAAGAATCTGTCCACCAGCTGGGCACAAGGGTTCAGATCTGAAAGGGTTCCCATAGCTGAAGCCACTATTCTGTATTAAAAACGCTGGCGTGGTTTGTAGTTTCACAGTGCACCACTGCTGTCCTGAGGTGAGCCTTCAGCTCCCCCTGTCGGTGTGCAAGGCACACCTGCCAAAGATGCCGCTGATGAGATACGAGCACAGCACCTGGCTAGATAACTTGTGCTCTGTCTAGCACACAACCACAGTTCTTAAATTTTTTTAAATTTGTGTGTGTGTGTGGTAGCATGTGTGCGGGGATATGTACACACAGAGGCAGAGGACAATAGCAGGTGTCCTGCTCTGTCACTCTCAGCCTTATTCCCTTGAGTCAGGGTCCCACACTGGGTCTGGAGCTAGGCTAGTGGCCAGTAAGCTCTAGCAGTCTCCCTTGCTCTTACTCAGAGACAGCACACCTGGGTGTTCCTGACTTTTCATTGAGTAATGGGATTAGAACTACTGTCCTCATGTGTGGTGGTTTGAATAATGGCCCCAAAGGCTTATATATTTGAATGCTTAGTCACCAGGGAGTGAAACTCTTTGATAGAATTAGAAGGACTAGGAGGTGTGGCCTTGTTGAAGGAAGGGTATCCCTGGGGGTGGGCTTTGAGATTTCAAAAACCCACGCCAGGCTCAGTCTCTCTCTCTCTCAATCTCTCTCTCTTCCTCTCCCAGCCCCCCACCCCGCCTGTGGAACAGGATGTCGCTCTCAACTGCTTCTTCAGCACCATGTCTGCTATGTCTGTTGCCATGCCTCCCGCCATGACCATCATGGACTAAACTGCTAAAAGTGTGAGCGAACCCCCAATTAAATACCTTCTTTAAAAGAGTTGCCTTGGGCATGGTGTCTCTCCTTAGTTTCTTTTCCTGATACTATGATTAAATACTCTGACAAAATCAATTTAAGACAGGAAAAATGTTTTCAGCCCACAGTCAGAAGAAAACAACGCATGCATGCGTGTTGAAGATCAGCTTGCTTTCTCCGCCTTATTCAGTCCAGTGTGCCCTGCTCAGGGAATGGAGCCTCCCTGAAGTAAGATTCACATAATCAAAACACTCCCAGAGTCCACCCTCCAAGTGATTCCAGACTGTCAAGGCAACAATCAGAATTAACCGTCCTTGTAATAACCAGCACTCTCATCCACTGAGCCATCTCTCCAGCTGTACAATGCCACTTTCTGAATGACCAAGTGTAAACAGCTAAGTTTATTATTACAAAAGTGACTGGCAGCCATGCAGACAGCTGGTGAAACACTGAACACCGGCACACACAGATATTTGCCCGAGGAGCAGCCATGTGACTTTTGTCAAACACCCAAACATGAAGAATCATCACATTAAAATCCTTTCAAATATAAAATTGGAGTTTTTGCACATAACTCTGATATGTGGGATGAGCATTAGTTCATGCCTACTCATATTATCTCTTAAAGTAAAGTAATACCCCCCCACATTGCAACTGGTTCAAAAGCAAACTTGGGGGGAATGTTTGTGATGAGCTTTACACTGTGTACACAACCACATTAAATTGATGCAAAATTAATTGTTAATGCCACACATGCTAGAATCTCTGACAAATCATTCCTTCCTATGTTTTCTAAAAAAGAAAGCAATTGGCTAGGTTCTGTGGAAAAGCTACTTTCTATAAGGCCCACACATCTTAGCCAAGGTCACTGAGATGAACTTGTTTAGTGTCCGTGTTTGAGTTCAGTACAGGATCCACACAGCTCAGCTGCAAGCTCGTGATGTGACAGTGTCACCAGAAATCCTCAACTGAAGAGCAATTCACAAGCATTTTACCGCTGAAAATGCCAAAAATTCAGAAATTCAACTACAAATGACTTGAATCGTGTGGCAAGATGGAGCAGGGTAGTAATGAAATTACTGAGTGGGGAGTGATCAATTAGGGAAAAGGCAAGTGGACTATGAAGGTCCTCTAGCCAGCACAAGCATGGCAGACATGGTTCTGCCAGGCCTTCTCCCCTATTCCCTCTGTCTTGCTAAAATCCATTAGATTACATTCCTAAAACTAGCCCCCAAGATCTAGTTCATTATTTGACCACCTCCTAAGACCGACTACCAAGGTTCAGCTATTAAAATATTGAAGCAATCAAAAGTCCTCTTTGGCTCACCTAATTAACATGTCCAATTAAAATTAAACACCTCATCTAACACAAGGTTTTCCCTTTTCCCCTTATAAACTGCCATTTGTTTGTGGGCCATGTCTGTCTCTGCTCTGCCCAGAGGCAGTCCTTTCTATCCAGAGGCAGTCCTTTCTACCCAGAGGCAGTCCTTCGTGCCCCTCCAGGACAAATACCTCTTCCCCATCTCCCTTGTTCCCTTCCCCTTCTCTGCTGTCCTCTGTTTCCTGTGGTTCTCTCTTATTCCCTGCCTGCTGTCTCTCTGGGGCAAATAAATCTTTGTGCTGAGAACTTTGTCTTGGGGTATCTTGAATTGACTCTGAGGTTCCCTACACATTACATATGTATATTTGTAAACACATGCATAAATTAGCATGACCCCCCCAGAAAAGGGAACTTCAATAAGCTTACAGTTTGCCAATCATAGTTTCTCTCCTTCTTTATATAGCAAGTGAGTAAGATCACTGGTTGCTCTTTCAAAGGACATGGTCTTGATTCCAGCATCCATGTGACAACTTGCAACCATCTGTAACTCTAGTCTAGAGGACCCAGTGCCCTCTTCTGTCCTTTGTGAGAACCAGGCATGAAAGTGGTACGCAGACATGCATGCAGGCAAAACACCTATGCTCATAAATACATTTAATTACATCTATTTTTATGTTACATTGTGGGTGTGTCACACACATGCTACAGTGTGCACCTAGAGGCCAAAGGACAACCTGCGAGAGTCACCAGCCTGTGAATGAACAGTAAGATCGCACATCATCAGGGAGTAGTGAGAAAGTCTGCACATAAACTGTCAGCACTCTCAGGGGACCCGATACATCCATAAGACACCAGGAATTGTTGAGTTTGTTTTTGTATCTTTAACCTGGAATGATTGACAGAGAAAAGAAAGGATCTCATGGCTGCCCTTACTTAACCCAAAATGGACACTAATCTCTGATGCACATTTAATGTCTGTTGTACAATATGAAATACAACAGATTTTTGAAATGTGGTTGGTGGCTTCGATGGGGACTTTGGTTACAAAAACAGAAAGAAATTCTCTACCATTTAACTGCAGCCTCAGTCTGATGCTTCTTGCATTTTTATTTACTTAACATATACACTTACTTATTGGGGGAGGGATACAAGAGCATGCCGGGACTTGCAGAGGTCAGAACTATCTGCTCTCTGCTTCTGCTGTGTTGAACTCGGGTTGTCAGCTTAGCAACAATTTCGCATACTTGCCGAACCATCTCACTGCCCCGTGATGTTTACATTCTTAGTCACCCTCTACAAATTTCATTTCCCTAAGTAGATACTATATACAAGCACCACCTCCCTGATTACTTTTGGGCTTTTTTTTAGATCTCGTCCTGTAAGAGTCGCCAACTTACTACTTCCTTGCATTGTATTGTCCTCTATCACAGGACCAGATGCTGTTTTCTTTAAAATTTCTCTCATGAAGTCCAACTTCCAGTACATTTAGCAAAAGAAGGTAAGACTGTAAGTTTTTAGGTGAGTATATATCATGCCAACATTATTATTGAAAAAAGAAACTTATGGAGATTGCTGACTTTTATGAAACTATATATATTTATGTCTATTTATATGTATATATACCCTATATATCCAAAGCCTATAGAGCAGGATCAACCCAGTGCTCAGGTGAAACTTACAAAACAAGAAAGTCATCACCTGGGATGCAGTAAAAAAATGCAAAGGAAATTGCAGGAAGAAAATAAAGGCAAAGGTAGAAATTAAAGAAACAGATCAAAAATTAAAGAATGGGGAGGAATGAGAATGTGAGCAAAGAGGTCAAGACCATGATGGGTTCTCCCACTGAAACAGTTTACCTGGGCTAGTGGGAGCTCACCAACTCCAGCTGGACTGGGAAGGACCAAGCATGGGACCAAACTAGTCCCTCTGAATGTGGTTGACAGTTGCATGGCTGGAGCAGACTGCGGGGCCACATGGCAGTGGCTCCATGATTTATCCCTACTGCATGTACTGGCTTTTTTTCCCTCTTTGGATGGATGCCTTGTTCAACCTGGGTATAGTAGGGAGAGCCTTGGACCTTCCACAGGGTAGTGTGCCTTACCCTCTCTGAGGATTGGGTGGGGGTGGGGTGGGAAGGTTTGTGCAGGGTGTGGGGGAAGGGGAGGGAGCTGGGAATTAAATTGGTATGTATAGCAAAAGATGATAGTTTGTTTTCTTTTTTTAAATATATATATATATAAATCAAAGAATATTTAGACTAAAATGAAACTTTAAAGTCAAAAGCTTTTTTTCCTTTAAAAAGCAGCACCTAGGGAAAAAACTTTGGAAGTTTGGCTAAGGAAAAAGAACAGAAACAAACCAACACTAATAACTGAAAGTCATAAAATAGAAACATTTAGAGAACATATTAGAACACATTTTAATATTTAAATAGAATTATTAACTGAGAATGGTGAAACACGACTTATATCCTAGCACTCAGAAAGCAGAGACAGGAGGATCAGAAGTCCAACATCTTCCTCTACTCAGCCATATAAAGAATTAAGGGCAAACCTGAGAAATGTAAGACCCTGCTATATGTTCTGGTTAGAGGTGGGGTATAAATACTTTGTAGCAATGTTTCTCAAAATAATAAATAAAACCAGGAAGAAAGCCTAGTGATAAAAATTGTCTCAAACCACTTCTAATGCTTAAATCACACATTAAACCTCACACAATAATAGTGGGAGACTTCAACACTCCACTCTCACCACTGGACAGGTCATCAGACAAAAAATTAATAAAGAAATAAGGGAACTAACAGCTGTTATGACTCCTGGACTTAACAGACATCTATAGAAAACTTTATCTGAACATAGAAGAATATACCTTCTTCTCAGTACCTCATGGAACCTTCTCAAAAATTGACCACATACTAGGTAACGAAGCAAACTTCAACAGGTACAAAAAAATTGAAATAACTCCATGTATTTTATCAGATCACCATGGCTTAAAATTAGAATTCAACAGCAACACTAATTCCAGAAAGCCCACAAATGCACGGAAATTAAATAATGCTCACCTGAAGCATCAATGGGTCAACAAAGAAATAAAAAAAGAAATTAAAGACTTCCTAAAATTCAATGAAAGTGACCACCCAACACACCCAAATTTGTGGGACACAATGAAATTGGTGATAAGAGGAAAATTCATAGCACTAAATGCCTACATAAAAAAGCTGGGAAAATCCCACACTAGTGAGTTAATAGAATATTTGAAAACTTTAGAACAAAAAGAAGCAAAAGCCCAGGACCAGATGGTTTCAGCTCAGAATTCTACAAGATTTTCAAAAAAGAACTAATACCAATACTCTTCAAATTGTTCCACACAATAGAAACAGAAGGAACTTTGCAAAACTCTTTTTTATGAGGCTACAATACCCTGATACCAAACCACATAAAGACATTACTAAAAAAGATAATTACGGACCAATCTCACTCATGAACATCGATGCAAAAATACCCAATAAAAGACTGCAAATCGAATCCAAGAACACATCAGAAAAATCCACCATGATCCAGTTGGCTTCATCCCAGAGATGTAGGGATGGTTCAACATATGAAAATCTGTCAACGTAATCCACCACATAAACAAACTGAAAAATAAAAACCACATGATCATCTCATTAAATGCTGAAAAAGCTTTTGAAAAAATACAACATCCCTTCATGATAAAGGTCTTGGAGAAAGGAGGGATACAAGGAACATACCTAAACATAATAAAGGCAACATACAGCAAGCCAAGAGCCAACATCAAACTAAATGGAGAGAAACTCACAGCGATCACACTGAAATCAGGAACAAGACAAGGTTGTCCACTTTCTCCATATCTATTCAATAGAGTTCTTGAAGTCCTAGCTAGAACACTAAGACAACAAAAGGAAATCAAAGGGATACAAATCAGAAAAGAA
>PVIU01030129.1:0-16417 GCA_004026605.1 Ondatra zibethicus | reverse complement strand
CACACACACACACACACACACACACACACACACACGGCTCAGGGCAGGACACAGGTCCCAGGTCCGCAGCCCGCGGCATGCTCACCCTTCTCTTTGGTCATGATGGAGATGAGCGGCATCCGCGGGCGGTCACTGAACACGTCAGCCTGCTGCACTAGCGCCTCACGCACGCTGTGGAAGTCGCTGAGGACCACCACCAAACGGTGACCGATGAACAAGCTGAAGACGTTGCCATAGACGCCCGCCAGCTTGGCCAGGCGCACGTGCCAGCCCACCATGTCGGTCTGGCAGCCCTGGCCCAGCCAGAACCGCAACCGCAGGAAGCGGGGCACCAGCAAGTGCCCGATGTTACCCACGAGTGGCCAGGGTGCGGGCCCCGGAGGGATGCCGCATGCGCGCTGCCGCCGCAGCCAGACCCAGCTCAGCAGCAGTGCCAGCCCGCAAAGCAGCAGCGCGCCTCCCGCCGCCCGCAAGTGCAGCCCAGATCCCGGCCGCTCCCGAGCCGCGGGACGCGGATCCTCAGGTGAGAACATGCTCTAAGTGCGGGTGGAGCAGACGCGACGGGCAGCGTAGCTGGAAGGTCAGGGGCGGGATAGGGCAAGTCGAGCTCTTCGGATTGGCTGAGATGCGTGCCCCTCTCCGCTTTGTCCAATCATCTTCTCCAACCAACGGCCGTCCTCGCGGACAGCCGGTAAAGGGCGGCGGGTGGAGGCCTGGGGTAACTTGCTTAGCTGTTGTTTGTTTTTGTTTTGTTTGTCACTTCAGTGTCGCGGGCTAGCAGTAGCAGGATCCTCCGGAGAGTGAGAGCTTTCTGTGGATTTCTGTGTGTGACTTGATTTTTATCAAAACACAGGCTGGGAAGCTCTATCCTTGGCATTAGACCAGACCTGAGGCTGAGTTCATAATAAAAAATGTGATTTACAGATAGTCCAACAACACGGTCCTTGAAACTGCTCTGGTGATGGCCCTGAGTGCTTTACCTTCCTTCCTGTTATTTACAGGCCCCATTGCTGTGATTTCTCTTGGGTAGGTTGACCCTAGAACTCAAGGTTGAATCAATTTTTATTTCTATGTTGATGGCCTAGAACTCGCTATGTAGACCAGTTTGGCCTCAAATTCAGAGAGCCACCTGCCTCTGCCTCCAGAATTCGGGCATTAAAGGCGTGTGCTACCGTGCTTGATCCACACACACAATTTGAACACTACAGTGCTTTATAAAATGATCAAAGCATGGCGATTTCTTTTCATTTTTTTTCTTTTTTCTACCAACAAGTGGGGTAAGCTAAAGTTCAAGCTTACTGTTCTCAAACTATTTTTGAGATAATTTGTAAAGTATACAAATACTTTCTTCCTTCTCCCCTCCCCAAACTAAAAAAGTCCACCTCACATTTCCTGTATTTAATCGTTATCAGATTCTTTTTTTTGTGACTTTAAAAAAAGGTTTCTTACTTAAGTTAGAGACACTAAAATCTTAATAATTATTTTCTTTTCTTGTGACTGGGTCTCACTATGCGATGGGCTTGTCACTCACAATCAATCTAGCCTCAACTTTGGCAGTCAACTATTTTTTTTTGTCCTCGCAAACACTGGAATTACAGGAGGGCAGCACTATACCCAGAGGGCATTTTAACTTTTCAACTGCTTTTTAGAGGATTTTGTCTTCAATATGTCATTTCCTTCTCTTGATGCCTTTCTCTCTAAACTCATCCCACTACTATCTTTCTTTATAGGAAGTTCAATTCACAAATTGTTTCAAACCATTTAGTCCTTTTTTTTTTTTTGGCAGAGGAATCTACTGGACTGCTTTAATTTTGGAATGAAGATACTCGTTCCAATCCTTGCACAACTTTGTACAAATAAAACTGGACTCTGTTGCTGTAGAAATTCTGCCTTCCACAGAGATCTAAGTCTTTCAAGAGGGTCGCTCCCTTCATTCCCCCTAGAAACATCACAGTGCATACAGGCACCTAATTCTGGAGGGTGACTGAAACTTGACCTAATTGAACAACCAACAGCCTCCCTCTTGTGTAAGATATAACACTCGTGACATTTCTTGAATAATCTATTTTCATTAATACAGCAGAGAGAAAGTGTTATGTGCCAAGCTATAACTGTGTGCCCCAATTCATATATTAAAGAACCAGTCCTCAATGCCTTAGAATATGACTCTCATGTCTAGGAGGGGTTGTATCAGAAGTAATTAAGTTAAAATGAGGCTATGTGAATGGACCTAAAGTAAGTGGGTGGGCCCTAATCCAGCATGACTTGAGACCATGAAGGGAATAGGGAACAGAAGGAAGGCTATGTGAGGACCCAGCCAGGAGGCAGCATCAGCCTTGGAAGCCTGTAGCGCAAATTCTAATTGGTCTTCATTCTAATTGGGGTGAAAACTGAAGGTTCGAAGAAGCAGAGTGGTCATCCATTAGAGTTCTTACCTCTACCAATGCTCAGATCAAACGGGTCATCCTGTCCTTAGACTGCCTCCTCAGACTTCCTCTTCAGATAGCTTCAGACTGACTGCCTAAGACTGTACTCTTTCTCACACTGCACTGCTCCTCAGACTGCACGGAGCTCCTGTCTCCTCCCGCCTTACCAACCATATCACTCCTGTCTCCACCTTCCTAGTGCTGGGATTAAAGGCGTGGGTCCCAAGTGCTGGGATCACCTTTGTGTGAGCTCTGTTTTTCTTATAGACTGGTTCAACTTTGTGTAACCTGGGGTGGTCTTGAACTAACAGGGATCCACCTGTCCCCTGAATCCTGGAACTAAAGGTGTGTGCCACTACTGCCTGGCCTCTAGTGGCTTAGCTCTGCACTCTGATCTTCAAGCAAGCTTTATTTGTTAAAACACAAAATATTACTACAGAAGCTGGCCCTGGAAATACTTTGACCTTGACTTCTGACCTCTAGAACCATGGGAAGTGAACTCAAGCTGTCGAGCTGCCCTATCTATAGCCCTTGGGTGGCACTCTTATAAACTCATATAAAAAGCCATATTGTTTTTCCTAATACTGGGTACCATTTAAAACCTCAAGTATAATGCATCCAGCTTCACATGAATGGATTTCTTTCCCAATTAAATGCAGGGCATTCTTGCCAGGTAAAGGGGCACTTTCCGCTTGTTGTGTGACAAAATTTTCCCTGGGAAGATGAAACACATATATCTTCTCACTCCAGATAGGAAACCCACTACAGACCAAAGCACAGATAACGCCAGAGTCCGAGTTGGTCAATGAATAAGTTTTATTGGGGTTACTGAACAATATGGGTGAGGGGATACTTACAGGAGCTGAAATGACTGAAAGATCACTGTGTCACCAAGCCTGCCCCAGCATGGGTGACAGCTCACAAAAGCTGGGAACCTGGAGCACGCTGCCCAGCTTGGAGACAGCTCAACTGGTTGAAGAGGGCCCTTTGCAGGTGTCTCAGTTGGTCTAAATCACTTTTTTAAAAAAGATTTTATTTATTATGTACACAGTTTTCAGCCTCCATGTATGCCTGCAGACCAGAAGAGGGCACCAGATCTTATTACAGATGGTTGTGAGCCACCATGTGGTTGCTGGGGATTGAACTCAGGACCTCTGGAAGAGCAGTCAGTGCTCTTAACCTCTGAGCCATCTCTCCAGTCCCTGTCTAAATCACTTCCAAGCAGCACCTCTGGTTTCCACTTCTTCCAGGCACCTGGTCTGCTCTAGGTGTATTCTTTGCAGCTTGACTCTGTTGGCTCTTAGGGGGACTCTGAGCTTTTATTGCTCACTCTGGCAAGGAGGGGGGTCTAGTGAATCTGGTCAGTTTCAGGGACTTCCTGGAGGTTTTTGTTTGTTTTTTTGTTTTTGACTTGTTTACCTTCTTGTTTAAGGAGCTTTCTATAGGATAGGATGTTTTAATCTCAGAGGAAACTGTTACACAACACTGCTATATCTTCTGCTCTAAACAAATCGATAAAGTTACAACCCAACCAGGAGCAGCATAGGAAGAGAACACAGAAGGGTTTCTTGGGTAGGAAAGCAAGAAAAATAGTGACAAAGTTCAGGAAAATGACTGTTTTTATTGGGGCACCAAATAGAATTTTAAAGCAGTCCCTTGCCTCCTGAAATCCTTCTGGTTTTACATGGGTTTTGGCGGAAGCTGTTGTTAACTGTATATACAAAATATCTAAGTAAGCTTGTTATCAAGAGCAGTGTTCAATTACTCAACTTGTAAACCCACAGTTGTGTGACTGGTTTGTAAGGCCTCAGAGAAGTATGTGCCACACAGCACATTCTTTCTGTGTCAGTGAGCACAAACAGAGAAGATTCAGGGATTAAGAGGCTTTATAAAATACCAAAGGAAAGAGAAAGTAGCAACACTATTAATACTATTGAGTTGTACAATGCCATTGAACTTTAGCTCAACACCTGCTCTAGTTCACATTCTTACTGTTTGCTTTGACTACACTCCTTAGAATACTGGCTATGTGTGAATTACATACTTCTTTAGAGCCAGGGTCTTCCTATGTAGCTCTGGCTGGCCTGGAAAGAAGTGTGCAAATCAGACTGGCCTTGTACTCAGAGAGATCCACCTGCCTCTGTTTTCTAAGAGTTGGAAACTGAAGGTGTGCCCTCACCATGACCAGAGGCATACTTCTTTAGATGCCTAACATTCCATGCCACCATAGGCTGTACTCTGAAGATGAGATTATAATGTACCTACATCATATATAAGGATTAAATAAAACAGTCAACAAGATGTCGCTGCTCATTAATTGTTGATGTCCTTGTAATACCTTGAGCTCAATGTGCTGCCTGTTATTGACATTGGCAACTCTGCCCACACTTCCCAATGCTGGATGCTAAACCTAGCCAAGGTACTGTTTGCTGCATGTAGCTTTTATTGCTTTGTATGATGGCTAAATAGACCTGCCCATCTCTACTGGGTACCACTTTTATCCATCCCACACCCCTTGGTTGCACGTATGTACTATGATGGATCTTGACATGATAGAGGCACCCCCTTGAAAGACCTAAATCTCAGAACAAAAGTAGAAGTTCAAAAGCTACAGAGTCCAGTTTTACTTGGACAGAGTCGTGCCAGGATTGGGACAAATATCTTGTTTGATTCCAAAACCAAAACAGGTCAGGTGTCTTACAACCAGGGCAGCAGGGACAGGAGAGACCATGTTCCCACTATGCAGTAAAAAGAAAGAAATCATGGTGTGCCCCCATACCATGGGTAAATTTCAACAAAAGTGCCATGCTGAGTGAAGAAGCCCAATCAAAAATGGTATACTGTGCCAGTCGGGAGTGGTCCACGCCTTTAATCCCAACCATGGGGAGGCAATGGCAAGCGGATCTCTGTGAGTTCAGAGCAAGCCTGGTCTACAGACTGAGATCCAGGACAGCCAGGGCTACAAGTGAAACCCTGTCTCGAAAAACCAGGAAAAATAAAGGTATATTGTATACTTATACTTTCATGCCTGTGATGTTCCAGGACTGGCAGAACTAACCCGGGTTATTAGGGACAAAATGAGCAATGGAAAGGCAGAACTCCATTCTGGAGCCATTCTGGATGTTCTGGACCTTGACAGGCAGGTTGGTTACTTTCATATATGCATTTTACTAAATGTGAACAGAAGCATTTCACTAGAGTAAAATTGTATCTCCATAATGTAAGTAAAATAAATAGAAACCAGTGTCTGGAACAAAGGCATGGTGAGGGAGTTAGAAGATGCAGAGGGCTTAATGTCTAAGATGTACTCACTGAGAAAGGAATGCCCAGATTATGGTACATGATAAATTATAATAGAAACAACACTGATCAGTGGCTTAGTATGTGAGTAAAGAAGGTAGAAAATAAGGTGATTGGAAGGTAAAATTCCCTTAAGAAATACTCTTAGTTAGCCAGCTTTATTGTGACCGATTCATGGCGTTTGGTTTTTATTGTTGAAATCCCTGTTTTCTCCTCATACCCTTCTTCCTTCCTATTACATGGAAAATACAAACCCTCAGCCCAAACCTGACTGAGTGCTGTTCACTGGATAACATGAGCGAGTTGAACACAGACACTCCAGGATTCCTCCAGCTCTATGTGCCCCTTCCCAAGTGGACTTTGAGTGCTGAACCTGACCTATCAGAGCAACACACTTAATCAATAAACCCCAAAGAATGAAGAATGTTTACAAGGTAAAGCGGAAGTGTTTGCTCCAATAAAACATGTTACTTCCTTGGTTCAAGTGACTGTACTTTGCCTTGAGCCCAAGAATGAACCTCACTGTCAGTCAGGATTAAGGATATCGAAAGAGCTTTTAAAAGGTTTAAAAAATAGTTTTTATTGAAAATACAGGACACTGTAAAGTGGGAAATACTTCTCTTTTTACTCTCATGTTGATACATGAATGAAACAGTTGTGCAGGGCATGAGGTCCACCTGCTCAGAGATAGTACCAGAGAAACCAGGAACATTAAACTCACATACTGTCCAAAGGATTTACATGGGTTTTCCATCCAGGCGGTGGGAGTGGATGTTGTTTAAATAGCCTGATGATCTTTTATTATCTGTAATTCCAGGCCTCACCCAAATCATCCACTTTGAGGAAAGAGGACTTTGCAAAAGAGTTTGCTGTTCTGCTTATTCCAAACCCTTCTTCCCTAGACCCTTATCCTGAGTTTTGTTTCCTAGTCAAGAAAACCCATTCTTACAGAAGAGGTCACAGGTACTTTGCAAAAGAGATGTGCTTTGCAAAGAAGTTTCCATGTAGTCCTGCCTAAAGCTTTGTTATGATTGCTGTCACGAGGAAATCCTTTTTCCACAGATATACTGTGCTTAAATATGTGTGGTATTTTGAATGTAATTGGTCCCCATAAGGATATTAGCTGGGGATCAGGTCTCTGTTTACATCACATGAGCCTTAGTACTCCAACTCAGGCTTGGTAGCAATCTCTTTACCTGCTGAGCCATCTTGCTGGTCCCCCAAAGTAAATCTCACTTGTTTTTGTTGCTTCCTATAGGTTTTCATTAACATCTGTTAAAGACATTTCAGTTTCCCCCTGCGAGTTCGCCTTTCTCCATTGGTTAAGTGGGTTCCTCCTCCATTTATCCTTTTCAGTTTATGCAGTTTTAAGGTGAAGTGCAGGGATGGAACGAAGGATCCACATTGGCAAGCATATTACACCGAACAAGGCCCTAGCCAGGACAGTTGTGTTCTAAGCAGCTCTAGCAGCAGGCTTCTCATCACCTCACTTGTGGTTTTATGACCTTTGACACCTATCTCCACTTTCTGGCTCACTATCTTAGATACAGTTCAACCTCAAGACAGCAGGAGAATGGTCGAAGTCTCCCGTGTTTGTGTCAATATACATAAACAGATCTTTCAGGTCAACTCTCTGATTAGTAGTGAGATACAGTAACTCTGCTTCTAGTGTGACATCAGACAGCTTCAAGTACTAGAGAGCAGGATAAAATGGCCATTCTTCCACCGTCAGATGCAACAGGGCTAGGGTGAGACACAGATTACTTCACTGAATGAACAGTTCTCATTTTATTAGGGAAAAATTCTACTCTAGGAATTTCTCACTTTTTTAGAAGTTTCTGGAAAGATATAGTGGAAATGATCCATGCATCAGATTGGTGTCCAAAAAATGTGGAAACAGCAGGCAGAGGGGCCTCTGCAGCTTGAATTTATGACATTGAGATTGACACCTGCTTTATTCTTACCAGCCTGTGAGTGCACGTCTGAGGGTTCTCTTCAGTTTCAGGCCATTGTGGACAAGGAGCCAAATTTCTCTTTTTGAAATGTAGCCAGATGAGACTTTAATAAACAATCTGTGATTATGGTCTTGGGATTATAAAAGGAAGGTAGCAAAGTTCAGTCAGTGGAAACAAAACCCCAGGTCTCTCTGCACCATTTAAGAGCCTCCTCATCTCATGAAGCTTCCTGGGAATCTAAAGAATGTAGATTAAAGACTGTATATAAAATGTTATGCCTTATTATGTGCTTCATTTGAATTAAATGTTCATTCTTGACTCTATATAGAATACTATGCCTTACTACATGCCATATTCGAATTAAATGTTCATTCTTGACTGTATATAAAATGCTATACCTTACTACATGCTGCATTTGAATTAAATGTTCATTTTATAGGTATACAGAGTGGTATGTAATCCATTATTCGTCTTAGGTAGTAATGCAGATTTTATGCTTCTTATATGTTTATGTGCTTTATTAGAAGAAAATGAAACTCTAGCTATCATGTTGGTGAAGCATCAAAGACTCCTGGTCAGAGACAAAAGGCTTTACAGTGCATGGGTACTGCAGCAGCCAAAGTGCCAGTATGGTTGCTGTGGACTCCCTAGTGCCCCAACTCTCATGGTGAAGGAAGTCAAGACTGATGTCACATAGGTATTGTTTGCATTGCCACTGAGTAACTCTGAACTTTGGCCTTAGATCACTGATATGCCCAACAAACATAAATTAAGAGGGATGCTGAGGACCCATGGCAGGATGCATTTGGATGAAACAAAATCTCGCCCAACTGTAGTTCTATTAAAATGTTAAAAAGGGGGCTGGAGAGATGGCTCAGAGGTTAAGAGCACTGGCTGCTCTACCAGAGGTCCTGAGTTCGGTTCCCAGCAACCACATGGTGGCTCATAACCATCTGTAATGAGATCTGACACCCTCTTCTGGCCTACAGGGATACATGCATGTATACACATGTATGCACTGTATACATAATAAATAAATCTTTTTAAAAAAATGTTAAAAAAGGAAGCAATACTACAATCAAGTGACAGTCTACCCAAGTCTATCCTGTTTCCTGGCCCCCACTGCTAGTTAGTGACTGAACTTTTCAATACATCACTCCGCAGCTGTATTAGTCCCCTTCTGTGGCTGTGATGAACCACTGTGACCAAGGCAACTCAGAGAAGAGAGGGTTTGGGTTTACAGCTCCAGAGAGGTAAGAGACTGCCGCTAGAGGGGGACATGGCAGCAAGCGGCAGGAACAAGCAGCAGGGCTTATCTGGAATCGCAAGTGTGAAGCAGAGAGAGAGTAAAGTAGAAATGGCACGTACTTTATAACTCTCAGAGCCATGCCCAGTGCCATGCTTCCCCCATAAGACACCACCACACCGGGGGCATCACAAACTGGTGTTATGGGTGAGCTTGGCAGTATATCTTGATTGCAGGGCTTTATCTACCAGTAGCTCTGGTGTACAGTACACACTGGCACGCAGGCCCCTGGTGAACAAAGCTTACTTTGCTGTTTTCCTATTTCTCTAGAGATAAAAAGTCACCTCTAAACAGAATGGCATTATCATCTGGAGCAAATGAAGGCTCTTTGCAAGTCCGTGATCACAGTGATCTCTGAAGAGAACATCCTATCATCTTGGAGCTGGGCCCATTGTTAAAATAGGTATAGAGAAAGCAGGACAGTGGAGGTGTACAGCTTTAATCTCAGCACTCCGGAGGCAGAGGCAGGCACATCTCCAAGTTTGAGGTCAGCCTGGTCTATAGAGTGAGTTCCAGGACAGCCAGGGCTACACAGAGAAACCCTGTCTCAAAAAAAAAAAAAACCCTCAAAATATAAAATAGGCATAGAGATGATACTGTCCCATCTCCAATGTGGTGGGGCTGGTTGTACCAACCTGTCGGTGACACTAGCTGAGCCTTTGTCTCACGGTTGCTGTGTAATTCTGATGCCAGGACTACTAGGCACAATACTACACCCTGACTCTAAATCAGTAGCTGAAATACAAGTCACTCACCAAGCATGGATGACAACCAATTTCCCCACGACCACTCTCACATTTGTTTTAAGTTGGTGTTACTGCTCAGGAGCCTTGCCCACAGTTTTGACATGTGAACTGCCTTTTGGCGCCTACTGGAGGCAGCTTAGCAAGAGAACTATGGGTCTTAGGACCGCCCACTTCCATCAGAGAGGAGGCAGCTTAGCAAGAGAACTGTGGGTCTAGAACCACCCACTTCCACCAGCACTTCTGAAAGTGCTGGGAAACCTCGATGCTCCCACAGGAAGCCACCTACAAAGATAACAAAAGAACCAATCAATGAGAGCTCCAGTTTCACCCAGTCCAGCAGGCAAAAATTCGCATCATCTTCTTGTATTACACATTCTGGATGAGCACAGCGTCTCTGCCAGTGTTCCAGACAGGATGGTTATCACTGAGCTTTCCAGCCATCCTGGCGGATGTGGCACGACACCTCTGTGGACCTTTGCCCTCTTATCACTTCCAGGCAGCCCAGGGATAAAGCCTGCATTATGCCCAACAGCTCCAACTCTGAGCCGTATTGTTTTACCTAGCCCCACCTCTGGACTGCTTTTACTAACTTTGCTTTCATCTGAATCAGGGACTCCAACAATAACTGTCTGAAACCTGCCTTGGAAATGGCTAGGCAGTCCAGTTGAGGTCATTAACCTGGAACCCCGCTGTGACATTTATATCAGAACTGGGGGGACAGAAAGGACCCTCCTTGTCTTTGGGAACTAGTGAGTTTGTTGCTGTGAAGCTTGGAGTATAGGACTGATTTTTTTTCAATCATGAATGCTCTATTTTTTTTTTAACCTTAAATCTATGGGTAGGCAATGGCTCAGTGGTTAACAGCACTGACTGTTCTTCCAGAGGACCTGGATTCAACTCCCAGCACTCACATGGTAGTCACAACTGTTTGTAATTCCAGTTCCAGGGGATCTGACATCCTTACACATACATGCAGGCAAAACACCAATGCACTGCTGTGGGATAATGCTTTTGCACACAGTAAAGATCTGTCACTCGTATTGGTTTAATAAAATGCTGATTGGCCAGTGGCCAGGCAGGGTAATCTTACTACAGGAATTCTTGGAAAGGGCAAGGCAGAGACACAGTCACCAGTCAGAAGCAGAGGAAGCAAGATGAGAATGCCTCACTGAGAAAAGGTACCAAGTCATATGGCTAAACATAGATGAGAATTATGGGTTAATTTAAATTGTAAGAGCTAGTTAATAATAAGCTTGAGCTAACTGGCCAAACAGTTTATAATATGAGCCTTATGGATTTCTTTGGGACTGAATAGCTGCAGGACTGGGCAGGACCATCTACAAAAAAAAAAGTTTTTAAATTTTTTTAAAAAATCTATGGGTAGGAAAAATAATAAACTTTAGTTTGTAACAGTTCTTTAAGTAACTCCTCATTTCAAAAATAGTGTTTGAAGAAAATAGCCTTTTGTACTTTTAATACATACTCTAAACACTGAAGGAATCTTCTGAATGGAAAGGAATGCTGTTATGTATTCCAAGAGGCTTCTGATATCACTGGGATTTATTAGGCAAATACAGCTTTAAGCATCTGTAACCAAGTCCACACACCCTCTCTTCTGAGCACAAACAAACATTAGTTTTCATGGCCCACAGGCACTTAAAACAGAAATATAAACTGAAGTTATATTCCTACATCCCTCCCAGAATGTTTTCACAAGCACAGAAAGTATATTACCAAACTGAAAGATTTCTCTTAAAATAAACGGACAAGGAAAGCAAAACTTGAACTTCAGTCCCATGTGATAAATCGCTGATTCCGATAGTGTGAAGCCTGGTAACTTGGGTCTAATCTCAGAAAGAAGGACAGAACTGACTCCCCAGAATTGTCCTCTGACCTCCATACACTCACACACACAAACACATACACATGTTCACACAATAGTAATTTTTTAAAATGTAGAAGACAGTAGTGGATAGAAGAGACTGAAGATCATATTTGATTAAAATGTAAGCATTTAATAAAATGATTACAACAGCACACAGTAGATAATCATAATGAAAAATATAGGTCAGGAAAATAATGAATTCTAGACTTAAAATTTTACTTTACAACAAGGCACTTAACACATTGAAACAGTATAGTAGGTTTCCAAAAGAATGCAACTGGCTGCCGCTCAAACCTTGTAAAGGTATTTCCTGTCTGAATATACTGTAACTTATTAACCACACATTTCGCAGCATTAATCATTGCATAGGAGGTAAATTAAACAACGAATTCCAACTTGGCAACTAGATTAGCTTATAGCTTCTCCTCTTTCTTTTAAAGGATAGTTTAAAGAATTCTACAGTAACCTGCCCTTGTCGTTCATGATTCACTAGGAACACAGTACAGTGATATTAACAAGTAAGAAACCAGCGCTTACGAGGCGTCTATCTGTATAAAAACTTATCTTTGGGTACCTCTGACATGATTTTCAGTATAGGGATATCGAAGTCAAGAGCACTTCTTCATAAAATACATTTTGTCAAATCAGTCAAAGGGGCTAAATTATTGCAACACAATGGCATTAGAAACAATAATACCAGAAATCTTTACACATATACATAGAAAAGGTTCCAATGCAATGCATATAACTTACACTTGATTAACACATGTAAACTCATTTACTAAAAGATTCCATCTCACACTTCCTTACACTAAAAGGGGTGAGTGTGTTAAGACCAGCTTAAATTTTCAATCAGTTCTATAGTACAAAACCAAAACAATAACAAAAAGTTTAAAATATTTATGGAGCAAGATACAAACTTTAAATTAAAAATGAAATGATGAGTCCTAGCACATTGGTAAAAAGACAGTTGACTCTGGGTTCGGAAGTAAACAAAGTCTGGTAGTTATGGACTAGATGTTAATGATTGTGATAGAAGAGGTAAAAATGACCTGCAAATTTTCTTTGATCAGATTCTGAGCACTTTCCCTTTGGGAAGGATTTAGAATGTTTTTTAAAATAGCTTCTTTCCCATGAGAATTTCAGATTTTTTTTTTTGGCAAAATAAAAAAAAAAAAGAAATTGAGCAACAACATCAACAACAAAAAGCCAAAAAAAAAAAAAAAAACAAACTTGGGAGAAACCTTGAAAACATATTTTTAAAGTAGCGTTTGCATTCCAGACATGACACATTGCCACAAGGAGGCACTGCTAACACAGCCAAGAATCCACCATTACAAACCTGCCCAGAGATTTCAAGAGCTGACTCTCAGCCAGCCTTCTGCCCTCAGTAACACCTGCTTCCTGAGATGCCTGTAACTCAAAGGACAGTCCCAATTAGCTCAGGAGGAATGGGGAAGGCGGCTGCCTTGTTTTGGATCTAGTGGAGAAGCTCAACAACTGGAGTCTGAAAGAATTCCATTTCCACTGGGATGCTTCAGAAAAAAACATGTAGTATATTTTTTATATTACAGGCATTTTCCAGAAGTGCTGCGTTACAGGAAAGCCAGAAGTATGGGCTCACGAAAACACAGGTAACGGGTAAGACTTGCATCTTAACTGGCAAAGAAAAGGTGTTGCAATCATTTACTGCTTTGGTTGGGTAGGCGTGGGAGCACACACCTGCAATCCCAGCACTCTGGAGGCTGAGGCAGGAGGACTGAAAACTGTAAGTCAATCTGGGCTACATGGTGAGATGAGAGCATCTCAAAAATAAAATTACTGTTTCAAAGGCAACATCTTAATTGCCTATATTTTATATCCCAGTGGCATGCCGAGCCAGGTCTCCAATTTGCTTTCCTACGCTGAAATGAGTTTGGTCATCTTCTGCATCTTGAAAGTTGGACCCCTCCCTCTCTTATTTTTAAGACACATGTTTCCGCATCAGCATCGACTAGAGAGCCACAGCAAATACACAGAGAACTTGGGAACAGCAGCGTCCACATGAGACTCATGGGCATTTTCAGAGTCCTTTGGAAAGTGATAGTATTGTTTTTTGGCGGCCTGGATGACTTTACTGAAATGCAAGGTTTGCTGTTCTCAGCAATCAACATGCAGCGTAATAATGCTTAAGCATTTCCTTAACTGAAGAAACCCAGGGATCCTAGCCACAGCTGGATGAGGCTCTCAGGTGTTGGTTTCAACGAAAGACTCACAGACCAAAACCGGGGCTGCAGCGCTGAGAGATTCTCTTGTAATAAGACACAGAAGTTAAATTAATGTTTCCGAGCAAAACACTTTGTTCTAACCCAAGAACAGAGTTGAGGAAATGAACATGTGAGAACTGTGTCTAACACGAGGTAAAGTAGGTATGTACTTACTATTGGCTTATTCCATAAGAAAATAAAAAAAACCTTTGCATTCCCAACTTTGCCGAAGGTGTTTACGGCTTGCACTCTGATGAAGGCAGCCAGATTGAGAATGTTACTCTCTCGCCTTTGAATCCAGCGCCCTTCCCTTTACCTACCCAATCACAGAAAAAAGAGACACTCTGGACACACACAGAATTTTAGCACCAGAGGACAATGGCCCTTCTGAACAGATCTGCATTGTGCTTTTGTGCCAAGCAATTTAAAGTTTAACTTTGAATAATCAACGCCAATTAGCTTCCAAGGATTGACCTGAGGATTTTCTCTATTCCATTTCATCACTGCCAATGCAACCCCTCCTTCCGCCCTGCTCGGCTTGCCTCCCTCTTCTCCCATCCTGACAACCACGTAACCAGAGAGTGTTTCTAACCTTAACGAGAAGGTTCACAAACTAATCTTCCAGTAGTTAAGAAATCAAGGCAAGGATCATACATACTAGCACTGAGTAACACATTAAATCAGATATTCTTAAATCAACCAGATTTTGAAAAAACAGTTCATATCTGACACAGTTGTCCCTGCTCCTTTTTTCCCCCTCTTTTCTTTCTTTTTTTATGGTGGTGGTGGTGGGGCTTTTTTGAGACAGGGTTTCTCTGGGTCTCCCTGGCTATCCTGGAACTTGCTTTGTAGACCAAGCTGGACTTGAACTCACAGAGATCTTCCTGCCCCTGCCTTCCAAGTGCTGGGACTAAAGGCATGCGCCCCATGCTTGCTCTCTGTTCCTATGCAGATGTAGTTATCTCAAGTGTGGATGCCAACGGCATGTTTAAGTGCGGCACCATGTGGCACGCTCACAGGGTGAAAGTCAAACTGCTCAGTGGTGGTGTACGCCCATAGGAGCACGTAGGGAGTAGAGTTCCTTGCTAAAAGGCAAGGAACCAGTAAACCTTTGGAATCCATCTTGCATTAACTGAGAGGCAACTGTTTTAGTGGGATGTGCGCAAACATTTCTCTAGGTTCCGATTAGAAGCACATCACAGCAGGGCCCAAGTTAGAAGGGGAGCACGAGCGTGTTCCCCAGTGAGTGTGAGCATCACTTCACATGTGCGTTTGCAGCCGGTGCTGGTGCAGTTAACAGTCCTGGGCTCCAGGCAGGCCGCCTTTAATGTGTATAGCAGGAAAAGCCTCATGCTTCCTGTGGATCTGTCACCGAGACTTGAAAGTCAGAAATCCACACACAGGAAACATCCACGGGTGGGTCACTCTTGTTTCCTTGGCACACCCCTTTTTTAAAAATACAATTATCAGGTAAAAGTTAAAACAAAAAAAAAGAGGACAAGTTATTCATAGCACATTGGGGGGAGGGTAGCAGCAAAGCGAACCCCAGATGGCACCCTAACCTTCCCCCAGACTGGGCAGAAACAAAGTGCACTTGACTTTGACCCACCTTGACCCACCTGTGGCTTGCCCCCAGTGAGCTGCTTGGTGGAAACCTGCTCCCCCCTCACTGCCTGCATCCACACAGTGGCTGTATATATCCAGACACTTTATTTCAAAACATTAGCAAACTCTTCTGACCCTAAAGGGGGAAAAAATCTGGAAAGAATGTGGAAGTGGAGAAAGCATGAGAGGCACAGCGGGTTAATGCCACCTCTTTAGGATCCCAGTTTGGAGGCTTTGTCACCCGTGAGTGAAGAGCAGCAGGAAAAATATATGTTTCTTGGGATGAATTTTTTAAAAAAAGCCAAAAGGTAATACTTCATTTGTTGCTCCGATCTTTTGCACAAAATTTGGTCCGCTCCATTTACCAGTCAGTTCTCTGAAAATAAATATGAAGCTGCGCCTTTGGTTACAGCACGGACTGTTTTGGTGGAGAAGCTGCTGCTAGGTTGGCAGCTCACGTAGACTTCTCGTTGTCCTCCCCGATCTTCTGGACCCGTGAATACTTTTTGCATGATGACTTGAAGCAGCCAGGGGGCCAGGACAGTGGCCAGGAGAAGCAGCAAGGAATTGAGCCTTGGACGTTTTTCTCAAAAAAATAGAAGATGGGGAACCACCAAGCCCGAGACAAGAAATTTGTCTGGGAAGAGACCTTCAAGTTCTGTTAAGGGTGGGAAAAATAAAATGAGGAATGGTTTATGACTTGCAGTCTAGACTTCTCAATGAAATGGCACTTATTTATTTACTTATTTATGTTGTATCTTAGCAGGTGAACAGCAGTGACATCCCATGGCAGTAACTGCTGTCCCCATGCCCTACCCTCTGTGGGTCGTGAGACCTCTGCCTACAGTTCTCTAAGAAGGGGGCCCAGGAACAGATGTGGAGGGCATTCAAGAGAAGTATTTTCAGGATGGGTTGTGGTCAGATAGAAGGACCAAGGGGGAATGAAAG
>PVIU01030128.1:0-16551 GCA_004026605.1 Ondatra zibethicus | reverse complement strand
AGCTCACCAAATCCAGCTGGACCAGGACTGAATGAGCATATGATCAAACCGGAATCTCTGAATGTGGCTGCCAATGGGGGCTGACTGAGAAGCCAATGATAATGGCACTGGGACCTATCTCTTCTGCATGTATTGGCTTTTTGGGAACCTAGTCTATATGGATGCACACCTTCCTAGGCCGGGATGGAGGGGGGAGGGCCTGGGGCTTCCCACAGGGCAGGGTACCCTGCCCCCTCTTTAGGAAGCAGGGGGAGGGAGGAGGGGTAGTGGGGGAGCGGGAGGGGACTGGGAGAAGGGGAGGAAGTGTAAATTTTTGAATGAAAAATAAAAGAATATGAAAAAAAAGAAGAAAAAAAAGGACCCTGTCTCAAAACACAAAAAAACAACAAACAAACCCAGAAATACAATCGACCGTGTTCTAGCTTCACATCTGTCTTTGACAAAATGCTCTGGCATAAAGCCACTTAGGGAGGTTTACTGGCTTAAAATTTCAGATCCCAGTCCATCATTCTGGGGAGGGCAGGGCAGTGACTTCAAACAGCTAGTCACATTGCACCCACAGTCAAGAGCACAGAGAAAGAGATGCACACACCCTCACTTGCTAGTGGTAAGCCCGATTTACTCAGTTCAAGAACCCCTGCCTCAGGAATGGTGCTGCCCACAGTGGGCTGGGTCATTTCACATCAACAAGCTTAATTGAGACAGATCCCCTCGGACACACCCACATGCCAACCTGATGTCCACAGCTCCCATCGAGACTTTTCCAGTTGATTCAAGACTGTGTTATGTTGACAATTAGAGCTAACTATTGCAGTTGGTTTTGGTTTTATTTATTTATTTTTTACTCTTTTGGGGGGCCCGCCACCCTGCTCCCAAATAAATCCCACGGTGGTGTAAAACTTTAAGACAATTCTGAAGCCATTTCTGAACCCTCTCAGTACTTCCCCCCTCTCCTGGGAACCAAAGACCTAACAGCTACACATGCACGTACTAAGATGTTGGGAACTTTCCATCTCCCTGAATAGGGGCAAGATAACCCTTAGGTGTTGACTCAGTTACTGATGTTTTGACTCAGGCCCTGGGAAAGGGGCAAAGTGACCCTCAGATGTTTCCCCCTTACCTCATCTGATCTGGCAACCACTCTTCAGCCAATTATTGGTAGTAGCCCTTTGAATAATAGTTAAAGAACAACCCCCAAACACCCCCCCTTCCTTCTGTGGGTTTTCCCTTTAAAAATAGCCTGAACCAACTATTTGGGGTCTTTCCTAGCCTCCCGAATGCTGGAAGACCCTTTCATGACAGAATTAATAAAATCCTCATGCTTTTACATCAGCTGTGGTGTGAGAAGTGGTCTCTGGGGGCGTCTCCTTCTCGGTGATTGGACTCTGGGTCCAACAGTGGCTTATTCTTTCTTTAAAATGCCTGGCCTTAGCTTGGCTTATTTCCAGCTAGCGTTTCTTAACTTAAATTATCTTGTCTACCTTTTGCCTCTGGGCTTTTTTCTTCCTCTATTTCTAAATACCTTTCTGTATTTACTCCGTGGCTTGCTGTGTAACTGGGTAGCTAGCCCCTGATGTCCTCTCTTCTCCTTTTCTCGTTCTTCTACCTTCTCTTCTCAGAGTTCTCCTATTTATTCTCTCTTCCTGCCCTTCCCCCTACCTTGTTATTGGCCGTTCAGATCTTTATTAGACCAATCAGGTGTTTCAGACAGGCAGAGTAACACAGCTTCACATAGTTAAACAAATGCAGCATAAAACAATGCAACACATCTTTGCATCATTAAACAAATTAACACATCTTTAAGTAGTATTCCACAACAAACTGTCACACTTAAATACAAAGATTAGCCAAAGGAAGCAGTCATAAAGGCCAAGTCAAATAGCAGATGTGAAAGCGTGGACTGGATGAGAAGCACGTGGCAGTTGCTGCCACGGAAAAACATTGTATTATGAAACAAAACCAGGTATCTTCCTTTCAGGTCAAAGGCTCTTGTAGTTAGCAGAGCAGTGTGCACCTCCATCCCAGGAGAGGGCCTGTGATGCAGACCGGTCCAACCACGGAATCCCGCTCCTGTCCACAGTGATTAGCTCACCATGCTAGAAGACAGCTAGCCTTAAAGTCATGACTTAGGACAGTCAGTGCTGTCTCAGCTTTTTCAGTGTGTAGAAAAACACCCAATAAACTAAAAAGGTGCAAGGAAAGACAGGGCCCAGAGAGTCCTTATGACATCATTTCAGCCCCAAGATCTAGCCATCCTAAAACTCACCTTTGGACTTCCAACTGAAACAATCAAGGAGGGAAATCCTTTTACTTAAGTGGCTTACATTGGGTTCCTGGGGTTTGTAACTAGTTTAGCATGTCCTCTTTCAGGGAGAGAACTTCACTTTCTGGGCAAGGAAGGGTATAGACAGACCGGAGGACAGATGTCAGGTCTCTCCCAGAGTCTAATAAAGCCTGCGAAACAGACAGGTTTTCGGCACTTGGGAAGGTACAGAAAAATCATTTGAGCTCCTTGGGCTCAGAAGGAAGGGATATGTGCCTAGACCACAGGCTAAAGTGGATGCATCCCATAAACCCAACAGCCTCCTATAGCGACCTATAGTTTAAAGACAGAAGTGGCACACACTAGCTGCTTTAAAACATCAAGACGCTGGGCCTGGTAGCACAGGCCTCTGATCCCAGCTACTCAGGAGGGCTAAAGCAAGAGATTGTGAGGTCAAGGTCAGCAGGGGCAAATTAGAGAGCCTTCTCAGAATAAAAGCGAAGAAGTCAGGGATGCAGGTCAGTGGCAGAGTGTGTGCTTGACTAGCATGTATGAGCGTTCATACTCAGTCCCCAGTACCACAGATAATAAAGTAATATAAAATGCCAAGAATAGTTTAAAGCGAGTTCCATTTCCACATTAATGACCATCTATCTTAGTTAGGGGTACTACCGCTGCGATGAAACACCGCGACCAAAAGCTACCAAAGAAAGCTACTTGCTTCGTTCCCACATCACAGTTCATCACTGAAGGAAATCCAGGCAGGAACTCAGGAGGAGCTGATGTACAAGCCATGGAGGAAGGTTGATTACTGGCTAGTTCCTCATGACTTGCTCAGCTTTCTTCCTTATAGAACCCAGGACCACCAGCCCAGGGGTGACACCACCCACAATGGGCTCCCCCATCAATCACTACAGGCCTGCCTACAGCCTGATCGTATGGAGGCGTTTCCTCAGTTGAAGCTCCTTCCTCTCAGATAGATGACTCTAGCTTGTGTCAAGTTGGCAAAGCATCAGTCACAGATCTTTCCTAAACACTTAAAGTTTAGAGAAACTTAATATTGAACTCTTTATCCTCAGTGCCAAACAATCATCTAGTGCTTTCGAGAAGCAGCTGCGACCACTGAGGTCACGTCTACCAGATGTCACAGCAAAACAAATTGCTGGGGCTCAAGAGATCACAGCCAAAGTCCCAAAGCTCAGATTCTGCTGTTTGCAGACTTCAAAACTCTAATCAGTTTGTCACAGATAGTAATGCCAACCTTGGTCTAAATGAGAACTTCAAGCCTTTAAGTCTATGAATCAGTAAGACGCTTGTGTGGCAGTTTGCTGCATATAAAAATAGCAGCTTAAGGATAAGAGCTGCATCTCCTGCTGGCGAGAGTAACAGTGCCTCTGGGTTTTTTTTTAATTTTTTTATTTTTTTCCTTCTTCTTACTACAAGCAATCACCAAATACCTACTGTCTGCCCAGTATTCCAGAGCAGTATGCATGCCCAAGCCCAGGGGCCTTCCCCTCCAGCCCCAACAAAAAACAAAGCCAAATCTTAGTTCCCATCTGGACAATGCTGGGCAGGATGTAAATAAAAGATGATGTGTCACTGAAACAGTTAGATGCTGTTCTCACAGATAATGATGCCCCCCAGCTCCCTTCCCTGACCATGTCACCGTCACATTGCCAGGGCCCTAGGCACTGAGAGAGATTAAGGCCCAAAATACATAACCTGATGGGCTTCAAGCTCTAGCTCCGCAACAGTATCAAGATCCTGGCCAAGACTTACCTTCTGCCATCTGTAAAATGGGAACAGTACTTACTGCACTAGGTTGTTGGCCGGATTAAATAAATTAGTGCATTTGAAGTCCCTGACACAGTAGCCGAGCAAATGCTCAAAAAAAAAAAGAGAGACGCAGAATTAGTCTTAATCTCTTTTCAGCTCTAGAATTTTACGCAGTCTACAGTAGGGAAACAATGCAGGACAGCAAATATCCAAAACAGCACAAAGATCTCTAGCCTCTGAAGCTACAGCACCGAAGAGGATTCAGCAGCAGCAGCAGCCCAAATGCTGGCTCGCCAGCTCCTAATCATTAGCTAGCCACTTCAAATTCTGACAGCTGGTGGAGAGGCATAGCTGTCTTCATGCTGTAGATAAGGCCAAGGAGGAGACTGGAGAGGTTAAGTAACTCAATGTCACACTGCTGAAAAGCAGAGGACCTGATTCCACCGTTCATGCCCGCTCCAGTGTCTTTCTCTGCCTCCCACAGCAAGCACGCAACTGTAAATAACATTAATGTTTTTCAGGATCTTTAAAACGATGGGAACAAGACCTCTTTCCTAAAGAAATAAGTTGACATTGTCACTCAGCTGCCCACAATTTGACGCTTCTGCGTCCTCCGTCGTCAATGACCTCCTCTAGCAACCTGTCCTCCCTCTCCAGCAGCCAGCCCTGGAGGCCTGGGGGTGCCGGCATCCCCCGCAGCCGCGTAGACACAGCCCCCGCCGCCGAGGGCAGGCTTGCACTCTCCCCCTACGCGTTCAAAAGCCCACCGCAAGTTTCCCGGACTCTGATACCGACGCGGAACACCTCGGGCCGGCTTACCGTCTGGCAGGGCCCAAGAACCAAGCCAAACAGACGAAGGAAAAGCAAGTGACGCAAGAAGGCCTCCTGCTTCAGGACCAGTCAGCCCCAGGCTGAGCGCCACGACCGCGACCCCCGCGTGGGTTCCCACGGTGGGCACCTCCGCGCCACCGGGCCAGCCACGCCAGGGCGGGGTAGGCTCCCGGGGCCAGGCGCCGGTAACCCCGCATCCGCGGGGAAGGATACTGGAGGCGGCAGGGCCTCGGGTACCCAGCGGCTCCCGCCCGCAAGAGCGCCCGAGCATCCGCGCAGCCCCGCCGCGCCCTCCGCCTCCACCGCAGCGCCTCGTCCATGGCGCCGCAGGCTGCGGAGGCGGTGGCCTGCGGGAGGCGAGGAGCGTCTTACCCGCGCGCGACTCCTCGGACGCTGCCCACTCGTGAGCCTGCCGTTGCGCCGGACCTTCCCGGCTGCTCCAAACGCGCAATCCTCCACCTTCAGTCAGGAATCAATGGTTAGGGCGCAGATTGGTGACATCACTAGCGCGCCGGCGTGGGAGGGAGGCCCGTGTGATGCATCCCTCTTTTGTTTGAGCCCTTAGAAAATGAGGTTGTTGTGGCTCTTTTCCTTAACAGTCACCATCGGAGGAGGGTATTTCTGTGTGCATGGTGGGAGCCAGGTACTTGGTGTCAGAATACTGCGGTTTTGCCCAGGGCTTACTACAACCCAGTCCTCCATAATGTGGTTTGGTTGGAAGACCCGAGAATATGTATAGATACAATCTTCTTTTTCCAGTGGACCTGAAGAGCACAGAACCGCTTGTCAGTGTGCTATAACCAGTAAACTTCGGATGATTTGTTAAAAATTAAATTAGTGCAGGAAAGAGCAACATAATGGAATCTGGAGAGATGGCTCGGGCTAAGAGCACTTAGCGGCTCTTCTGGAGGACAATTAGATTCCCAGCACCTACTTAGTGGCTCACTACCATCTGTAACTCGTTCCGGCGAAATTTTATGCGCCCTCTTCTGGCCTTCACTGGCACTGCATACGTGTGGTACACAGACACACTGCATGCAAAAACACTCATACTCATCAAATAAACAATGAACACATCTTCAACTTGGCACCCACCAGAAATACTTCCAGTGATCCTTTCATCACTTTGTAAGTGGTTCCAATCTTCTACTGATGCCTCCCCACAGTAACTCTCATCTTAAATTTGCATTTACACAGTTACAACATTGCTTTCATTTCTTTTCACATTCTTACTAAACAACACATTTTCATTAGTTGTGTGTATATTTCTTGGGGCTTTTCTTTTCACAAACTTGTTAAGCATCATGTCTCCTAAGCAAGTTGCACATTGTACACTTTCACTGATAGAAAACAGTTTATTATGCACCATAATCTATGCATCCCTTCTTTATTTAAACACAGTTCTCAGTCTTCTCTTCCCAAGTGTGACTATGATCACTATATGTAAAAACCCTACGCCTGTACTGCGGTGCCTGCACTACAGGACCATTTGCGAGCCGGGCAAGGGCCTGGAGATTTACACACAGAAAGACATACAGAGACAAGGGTCATCCTTGAAACAGGAATGCCCCAAGAATGCCCCCTTTATTGTGTTAAGGGGCAGCTTATATAGGGATCCTTAACTGATAGCCACGCCCCAGCCAAATGCACCAGAAACCACTCCCCTTTCATCAGGAACTCCTGAGGGTCTCCTGCTCAGAGCAACTGTAAGCATAACACATTGTTTACAAGAAATTCAGGATCTGGGGGCTCACAGCTTCCAACAGCTATATTCTGGTGCCACTGTACAGTTTCTTGGGTATTTTTATCTAGATGCAAGACTGATGGCCTTTGTATGTTAACGGTCCATCTTGTAGCATAATATCTAATGTTTATAGAAAGTATTTATACCATGTTGTGTAGTGATTTCTTCCTCTTGTTAAGACTCAGGGACTAATCCTGGTGTGGTGAGGTGCACCTTTAACCCCAGCATTTGGGAAGCAGAGGCAGGCAAATTTCTTAGTTCAAGGCCAACCTGGTCTACAAAGTGAGTTCCAGGATGGCCAGAGCTACACAGAGAACCTTGTCTCCAAAAAACAAAAGCCCCCCCCCCCAAGAAGACCCAGGGAATTAATATAACACATAAGGCCCAGGAAGCTCCTGAAACTTAGAAAATTCACGAGGCCTTGTCCCCATGGTTACAGAAGCAGTAACAGATTGCTGGGGAGAGCTTACACAACCGGCTGCTTGCCTTCCTTATGTGGAGAGCTCTAGGGATGCAGCATCTGTGGCTTGTCCCCTATGCTGGGTGAGCCTTTGAGTGATTTGTACTCCTACAAGTAATCGCAGAATCGCAATAAATTCGTTGCTTTGTCAAGTTGGACTTTGGTAGAGTCATTACTTTGGCCTGTCATTCATCGAGTGTGTAGATGTTTGAGTCTCCACAGGAAGTCATAGAACACACACCAGCTCGTATTTATGTCTCCTCTAACATCTCAGATCTTTTGTTAGTGAAATAGTAGGGTGGTTGGCAAAGAGCATTTCCTGTCTCCAGCCAGGTTCTTGTCACGCCCTCCTCCGAGAATGGAGTGGGCAGAAAATGGGGAGTGTACAAATAGGAGGTGTTTTACTGTTGACGCAGGATCAACAACCTTAAGTGGAATGAGACAACTTTAAACAAACTGCCACGTGGTGCTTGGATTCTCGGACCAGCGGGGTGCCATCAGAGAAGCATTATAGCTCCGAGAAGGCGTTCAGTGAGCTTTGGGGTCCCAGCCAACAGCAGTGCCCTGCAGAACGAGTCTGCGGATCACCAGCGGGAGTAACTGCACATCTGCTGTCTCTTCGGGTCTCAGGGGCTGGAAGCAGCGGCAGAGGAAAACTCCCTTTCGCAGCTGACGGTGGCATCTTGGAGTCTGAGGCAGGAGTGGGTGAGGCTGGCTTGAGCAAACACCCTGCTCAGAGCTGAAGCTCCAGGTGGCAGAAGCCTTAGGCACGTGGAGCCCTTGGCAAGTTCATCCCCGTGTGTCTGGAAGACACTCTTCCTTCTCTGAGGAGTGAGCCAGCTTAGAGCCAGACCCTGAAATCTTGGGGCTGCTACCTCTGAAACTGACAGATCACCTGAAGATCAGTGCCCCTCTCCCCAGCCCCTAGCCTGAGCCAGATGCGGACCCTGAGCCCTTCCTTGCCTCCTTTCTCCAACAATTCCGTGATTCTGTCTGTGTGCGTGAATTTATAGGATGCCAGCTGAGCCCTGATTGACGGATTATGGGTATGCAAATAAGATTAAAAAAAAAGATCAATCAAGAAAGAACTGTCAGCCACGGTGGGGAAGGGGGAAGAATCATAAGCCTGCTGGAAGTTGCCAAAAGTTAACAGGAAGGTAGGTAGACAGGGCTCTGCCTCTACGGCTGTGTGAAAACAGACTCCTCTGTGAAAGCTGTCCTTTTCCTGGTTACTATGGTGACCTTGCAGGCTATCATTTGCTTCCCTTTTGCAGCCACTGAGGCTGCTTCAATAGCTATCAGCATTCTGGAGTCTGCCAGCTGTCAGAAATTTCCCCATTGGAGTCAGGGAAGAACACCTACTAAGAATAGGTGTTAGATGGAATCCCATCCTGGACTTATTGGTCCACCCTCAAACATCTCTTTTTTGGATAGGTCGTCTGCTGCCCTTTGCTGTGACATGGATTCCAGCGCTGAGCGAGGAGAAGATATGACCTGGGAATGGCTGCGGCGGTGGTAAGATGGCAGCTTTACTTGGGTCCGTTCCTTTCAACCTAAGACCCAGAGATTCTGGGGGAGAGGAAAGCGGGGAAACCTCCCAAGGAGAGGGTGTTTACCATCATGATACTCAGCAGTCTGTGGGTGAGGGGTCTGGGTATAAGGGGGCATTGGGGCTGATTATTCTTTTGGGTAAGAGATTTATTAGAAGACTTATTAATATTGTGGGCAGACAGACAGACAGACAGACAGACAGACAGAAACGTGGTGGGGCTCTGACGAGAGTTCAGGATCCCATGGCAGCGTGAGGAATGGCTTTTTATAGGTCTTAGATGAAGGCAGGCGTATGTTTCATATAGTCAGGCTGTCTCTGATTCCTGGGTGTCAGGGAAAAGGGAGGAACTTCCTGGGTAATGCACCACTCTGGGTGTGTGGAGGAGAGGCATATTTAATTCAGCCGTACCATTATACAGGTGGAAGATGTGTTTTCCCCAGCAGCGGTCTGATGTCCCGGAAGGAAAAAGACACCCACCAGTCTCTCCTATAGCAGAAGGGATCCTGGAACCAACGAGGAGGGTGGGGAGGGCTACAGATGAGCACGGCTTGAGCAGCGTCTGGGCCGGGATTTAACGTTTCTTTCCTTGTGTCCTGGTGTTAGACCTGAGCGGGGAAAACATTTCGAGGACTGATTAAGCAAGTTTTATTTAGACTGGCCAACCGGTGGCCTCATTCTAAGCCTGGGGTTTCAGAGAGAAGCCCCTCGCTGGCTTTTGAGGTCCCTTTCATGGGGAAGGGCTAGGGCGGATAGAGAAGAACTGCAATAACTGGCTGTTAGCACCGCAAGGCTGGGGTGTGTGTAGGTGAGTGCAGAATAAGTCCGTCATGTGGAAGGGGAGTCACTACAGCTGGTCAGGAGTTTAGAGGTGGGGATGCAGCACCGGGCTACAAGTTCAGCATAGGCTGTAAGCATGGTTTGCAGAATACACTGGGCTTGGGAAATAGAAACTTATTCTTATAACGTGTAGGGACTTAATGTGTAACAATGTGGTTCCTGTTTTGGTTTCACCCTTACCACTGAGCAGGTTACCGAGTCACAGAGAGACTTTTGGAGGGGGAGGAGGGCTTGCCAGTAGTTGAGAGGCTGGGAAGAGAGGAAGAGACTGCTGTGGCAGGCCAAACACGAGTGTGACTTGATTAGCCTGCAGCCCAGAATCTAATAGTGGGGAATTCTCGAGCCGAGCGGAGCCGGAGCCACGCAGCTGCAGGACTTACCCGACCTGTAACCAGCAGGTTTTGTCACAGGTTCATAAGCTCCAGGCAAACACGGCCTTAAATGGAATTAGGGGCGGGGCTCCAGGTTTCTGAAGCAAGGAGCTCCCTTGACCCTAGGAACTCAAAGCCAGCCTACACAACATAGCAAGAGCTATCTATGGCAAAACAAAACCCTTCTTGAATATGCAAACATTTGGGCTTAGTGCTGCTGACAAACATTTGAATTGATGCAATCCAGTCTGTTGTGAAGAATTTAGCAACAAAGGGGCCAATCCACCAGCCCACCTTTGTTCCATTTATGTAGAGTTTATTCCTTGTGTTTTGCCCTTGATGCTATTATTCTGCTGTTATCCCATGCTTCTATGAGTGTGCAATCGCTCAGCGGTGGTTCCCTCGCGTAAAAAGACCCAGTACTGGTCAACTACTTGCCTATCGGGCTTAAAGCCCCTCGCTCAGATCCCCACGTAACACACGTAACAAGCTAGGGGTTCGGTTTGTGCTCACCGGTTCTCACAACCTCTGGACTTTGTGAGTGACGACCCAAGGCCAGCTTGAGCCGCGGTCCATGCTGAACCTCTGGGATGATGGAGTTCAGTCTCTGGACCTTCTTGCCTCACTCATGGAGATGGCCCCTCCCCCTTCACATACCAAGCTGCACAGCCGCCTGTCACCAGCTTACATGCTGTCAGCGATTGTTCATTGGAAATGCGGCCTCCTTTCTCTGTGTTTGTCTGCCTTTCGTTCCTGGTACGATCAAGACTTCAAATTCTCTTTGATCTTTTTCTAAAGATACTTTTCATTGTGCAAAAACAGCTGTCACAGTCATTCTGGTATAAATAAGCTGCGGTTTATACAATGTATGTGTCTAAACTTTATATTTTACAAACTCAAAGAATTCTTGTGAGTTCCAGGGAGCCGAATTGAAGGATTCACCATAAACAGGTCAGATACACCCCTCTCTCAATTCCCTGGTCCTGATACCCTCCTCCTCAAGACCTAAAGAAAAAACTATTTCTTCCTAAACTTAACCTTGTCCTCTGCTGTGCCAACACCTCACTAGGTCCAAGAGACACTGGAAAGTTCCACACCACAAATACTAGACAGGAGTGAAGCAACCAGATACCCCAGGATGTGACCAGCACTTTCTCAGGTCCCCTAAGACTCCAATGCCCACAAATAAGCAGGAAGCACTCTTGAGAACCCAATGCCCCCACCCCCTTAACCTGCCATGCCTAACTCCTCACCTTTTTATTATAAGAGAAAGATGGAAATGTTATATTTCTGCTGACCTTCCCTGTCACCTGGGTACAGTCCCTTTACGAGACAAGCTCCACCCACCCCCAATGTCCCCCCTCCTTCCCTCCAAGGCAAGCATCTTCTCTCCTCTCTCTCCCTCTCTCTCCCTCTCTTTCTCTCTTCCCTCTGATTCCCTTATCCTTACACCCTTCCCAATACCCACTAAATAAGCTCTATACCCAAGTTCTCTTCACATGGTACATCTGTCTGTCTCCCACCCACCAGGGGAGCTGCCAGGGTCGTGCAGCCAGAATCTTCCCCATGGTTGGTCAGTTTTTTCATGTAAAATGGAGGTGCTCTTTGTTGGTTTCATTGCATATTTGCTTCCATTTGTGTTTGTTCTACTTTAAAAATAGATATTCTTAACTTTGAATTTTTTGTCTTTTTTTTAATGGTTTCTTTTGGCCTCACAGGTTATTTAAACACCATGCTCAGGGATAGGGTGAATCACAAGGCTTTGAGTTCAATTTCCAACACCACACATTAAAAAAAAATAAATAAAATTTCTTATTTCCTTAACTATAGAGGTTTAAAATTAACCTCTACTATAATTGTCTTATCCCAGCATACTTTTTATAATACTTTTGAGAGGCCCAGGCCCCCAGATTCAGTGAGTCCGTAGTCCTAGCACAACACTGAGCAGCCTGGCTCTGGGTTCAGAGTCAGGGAAAGAAACACTGAAAATGGGACCAGAACCAGGGGAAGAAACACTTTGTCCCTGAACCTAAAACTGGAACAAGTCCCCAGACCCTGAAACCAGAGCATACCAAAGATATTCACCCTGGTCCCAAAATTAGAGGTATAAAAGTGAAAAGAACCAAAGAAAGAAGCACAGTTTGGTCCCAGAATCAGCTTCATCTCTGTCCCTGACACAAAACCAGCCAATCCCTGAGCAGGGAAAACAGACCAATCACTGAGTCCCTAGAGGCTTGGTATTCCCCTCAGGCAGTTACTGGCAGTTGGGAATTCCTGCTCAGGCCAGGAAATCCCCTTAAATCATAGGGGGCAGCCAATCCCAAGCCTGGAAGTCTGGAATTCCCCTTCATCCCACTTAGGAGCAGCCAATCACAAGCCCAGAAGAATTCCCCAAGCCTCTTCCCCTATATAAACCCCCTGTTTTGCCCCTTGGGGACTCTCCTGTGCTGTCCCTATTGCTGCTATTGTTGTGTTCATCGCTGCTTGTTGTTGCTGCTGCTGCCATGGCTTCAGACAGACAGAGGGACCTGAGTTAACTTGCAATAAAGATTCTTTGCTTTTGCATCAGATACGGTCTTGTGGTGATGTTTTGGGGATCCGGACTTTGGGTGTAACACTTTTAAAAGTGCTGTTTGCTTGGTAGCCTAACTGATGATCTAGCCTTAGAAATGGCAATATGTGCATGAAGAAAAAATTGGGCATCCTCATTGTTGGATACAAAATTAATATTTGTCCATTAGTAAAAATTTGGTAACTTTGTTGTTCAAATATCCTGTATCTTTAACGACTTATGCTTGCTTCTGAAAGACCTCCAGATTGGGGAGACTCTCACTCAAGTCTCGGGATAACACGATCCCCCAGGAAGTCACGAGAGACTGTCCTTGCTGCAATCACATGAGGTTTATTGACAAGTACCAGCGCTGGGGTCGATACTCAAAGCCCACGCAGGGGAGGAGTTTGACCCCGAGTAGCTGGGAGAAGGGGTTTTTAAGGGAAGAAACCACAACCCAGTAATCCAAAGGGGGCGGGGAGAGCATCATTGGAAAATTCCGAAAATACCAGTGATCATCACAAGGGGGTAACTCCCTGTTTCTCAAGATTATTCTCAAGATTATAATCTAACTTTATCTTCAGTTGGTTCCTGAAACAGAGTCACTGACCCAGCTAACCTAGATTTTTTGGCTCTTTTCTTCCTGCTAGAGAGGTCAGGATTTATCCGGGTCTTTCACTTCAATCACCAGTCACAGAGAAAAGAGTGTTGAAAAATCTGGCCAAATATAGTAGATTAGTCAAATCTATTAAATGTGTGTTTATTTATGGGGGGATGGGACACAGAGTGTCAGGTATCCCAGGTGTTGGGGACCAATGTCATCAAAATTACCTCTTGCCAGGGTATGGGTGTGGGGATCTGAAAAATAGTAAAGAGGATGAAGACGTGAGTAAAATAAATAATAAAACAGAAAACATAAGATAGTATCAGGATGGAGTTCCAGTGAATACTGAAATTTCCCATGTTTAATTTCCAATTGTTTAAAATATCCCTCATCCCAAAGGGCAGGAGTAAGATAAAAAACTGTGTTAACAAGATACAAGGAAATGAACAGACCAATTGAAGGTCACGGGCTACATCCGTAATTAAAAATTCTGTTGCTAGAACAAAACAAGTCACAGTCACGTCCTAGACCAAAGCATTCTGTTGGCAAACCACTCCCTGGGTGGAATCCATTGTTACTCCTTAAAGGAACTGGAACCTTAGTTGGATCCTTAGACTTTTGTTTGAGGTAGAAACTACTTCTCTATTCCTGAAATACAAGGTCTGGCTATTAGCCACACTTGTTGACAATAACCCTGAGAGAGCAGAACTCTCTGACCTAAATCTAGGTGGGACCTTTGTTTGAGGTAGAAACAGACAATAACGTTGATGGAATAGAAGTGAGTTCCAACTCTCTGACCTTTGGTTAAGGTGGAAATAGGCTCACATTTTTGGGCTTCTGCCTTCAAATTTTCTCTATAGCTAAGGATAACCTTGAACTTCGATCCTCCTGCCTTCACCTCCAGAGATCTAGGATTAGGTGTGTGCCACCAGGCCTGGCTACTTCCTATAGTCTGAGTATGTTTAGGGCTGTGTTACTATTTTTGAGAATATTTTGGGGGGAGTTCTAGGGGTTGAACCTCAGGCCTTTTGTTTTCTAAGCAAGCACTCTACTATTGGACTGTACCCCTAGCCTGATTTTTATCTTTTGTTTTTGTCAGGGTCTCTCTAAATTGTCCAGATTGCCCTTGAGTTCACTCTCCAGCCTAGCAGGCCTTGAATTTTCGGTCTTCTAGTTCCAGCGTCTGCCAAGTAGCAAGGATTACAGATGTAGCACTAGGCCTGGTTTAGTAGATTAAATTTTACATTCCAATAACTGTTTTTTAAAAAAATCTTTTAAAAGTGAGATTTTTGCTCTTAATTGCCACCTTCCCAAGTTCTTTTCTTTCTGTATACTTATTCATGCCTGAGGGTATATCTACATTGTGGGGAATCGAGCTGGGAAGAAGGCTGAGGGCTGTTAATGAGTAAATGTTCCTTTTTTAGTTTTCAGAACAGCTATCCTTCACCTCAGCAGATTCTGGTGACCCTAGACATCTTCAGTTTTGCTCTGTATGATAGCCCAAGCCTGCAGCCTCAATCCTTAGGAGGCTGAGGCAGACAGATTGTCACAAGTTGTAGGCCCGCCTCGGTTTTAGGCCAGCCAGAGCTACATAGCAAACATGCTGGCATCAAACACCTTTGGTCCCCGCACTAGGGAGACAGAAGTACTTTTGTTGGACCCTGGAGTCTAATCACCGAGGAGGAGTCACCCCAAGAGACCACTCGCACACCACAGTTGATGTAAAGCATGAGGATTTTAATTCTGTCGCAACAGGGTCACTCAGCATTCGAGAAGCTAAGGACCTTGAATAGCTAGTATAGACTACTTTTAAAGCAAAAAGCCACAGAAACAAGGGGGGAGTCTGGGGGGTTGTTTTTCATCCTAACCATATCTGAGGAACTGAGTCAATATCCTCTGACCAAGGCCGAGGAACTGAGTCAATATCCCCTGACCAAGGCCAAAGAACTGAGTCAATACATCAGAAACTGAGTCAAAACATCTGTGGGTTACCCTTATACCAATTTCAATAACTGAGCTCTATTTGGAGAACATCCACAAGGACACAGGGGGATGGAAAGTCCCCAACATTTCAATCCTAGAGTTTTACACTTTATCTCTGATTTCTAGTTCAGCCAGTTCTACACAGCGAGCCCCCAGCCACCCAGAACTGCAGAGTAAGAGACCCTGTCTCAAAAACAACAAACAGCAAAGAGTAAAGTGATGCACTCCTTTAATCCCAGCACTTAGGAGATCGAGGCAGGCAGATCTCTGTGAGATTCAGGCCAGCCAGGGCCGCACAATGAGATCCTGGCTCTAAATAAATAAATACAATGGGAGAATGATCAAGAAGGATTCATGTTTGGTCTGCACACATGGGCCATACTCACATAGGAGCATGCACATGTTCACACCCTCTGCACAACATCCAAAAGGAAAAGATAAAACCAAATAGGGTGCAATGGTGCATGTCTGTAATCCCAGCACCTTGGAAGGGAAATGGGCTACAGAGTGAATTTTGGTCTAGCCTGGAACACATGAGACCTTGTTTTAAAGAAGCAAACAAGTAAGGGTGTCGGAGAGATGGCTCAGCAGTTAGAACAATGGCTGCTCTTCCAGAGAATCCGGGTTAGAATCCAAGCACCCATATGGTGGCCCACAACCATCTGTAACTCCAGTTCCAGGGGATCCAGATTCCTGTTCTGGCTCCCGTGGGCTTGTATGCATGTGGTACACAGATATATATGTAGGCAAACCACTCATATACATAAAGTAAAAATAAATAAATAAATGGGTCACTGGATAAATACGTAAACAGACAGCTAGGTAAGTTTACTTTCTTTCCCCCATAAAATAAACCTGAGAAATTCTCTACAGTGGGAGAGGCAGACATAATAAGTGTGGAGAAGAGCCCAGGCCTTCACTACTTTAAATCAACTTTTAATTGATCTTCCCATTCCTACCTTATCGTCATTCTGGAGTCACTAGATCAGAGCCACTGAACTTGGAACTTCTTCAGTGTGTATCAATTTGCTTCTGTGTGAATGTCCTCACCTCTCCTGTAATGTCATTCATTGTTCAGTTTCTAATTATAATATCTTTCCTTTCTCCTTGGGGATGTGCCAATCACAGCTCATGGAACAAGTTTTCTTTTCCTCGCAGATTAGGATTGCCACTTTTAACTGCTATAGCAAACACAGCTACTATAAAACTAAACCAAATGATCATTTACATGTGGCTTCTTCCTGGATTTCATTAGATGTCATTGTTCACTTAGGGCTGAGCATTCAAGCATTCAACGGTCTATTCTTCTGAGAATCTGTACCTTCTTTGATGAAATATTTGTGAAAGACCTTGGTCCTTTCCTCCCACAATTTGCCACTTTTCTTCTTCTTCTTCTTCTTCTTCTTCTTCTTCTTCTTCTTCTTCTTCTTCTTCTTCTTCTTCTTCTTCTTCTTCTTCTTCTTCTTCTTCTTCTTCTTCTTTTTCTTCTTCTTCTTCTTCTTCTTCTTCTTCTTCTTCTTCTTCTTCTTCTTCTTCTTCTTCTTCTTCTTCTTCTTCTTCTTCTTCTTCTTCTTCTTCT
>PVIU01030127.1:0-16533 GCA_004026605.1 Ondatra zibethicus | reverse complement strand
CTTCTGCTGAGGCAAGTGGATCCCCTGCCTCTTTTCCAGCCTGCTGTTTCTCTTCCTGTCCCCCTTCTGAGAGGTAATTACTGCCTCTCTCCCTTCTCCCACCTTCTCCCCTTTCTCCCCTTCTCCCCTTCCCCCTTCTCCCCTTTCTCCCTTCCCCTTTCCCCTCCATAACCCACTAAATAAACTCTATACCCAGACTCTCTCTGCATGGCATGTGTGTCTGTCTCTCACCTGCTGCAGTCTTCCCACCTGCCTCAGGGACCTGCTGAGGCCTCAGGTGACCTGCCGTTGCCTCTCGTGGGACCATTACACCTCATGGGACCACTACCCCTCATGGGACCGGTCCCCTGCCACCATGTGTTTATAAGCAATAACACATAGGGGTGATTCTTCCTGGCCTGAGAGGAATGAACAGTCGCCCCTGGTTTTGAAGACAGTTACATTTGCTGAAGCTGTTACAGAAAGGGCCACCTTAGTACAGGACTTCACAGGATCAAACTCCAGGAGAATGGAGCCAGAAGTGAGGTAAACAGCCTCCCTAAGCAATCCTCAACAAAGCACAGATTCACCATCTTCAAAGAAAGGGACTAGGTTCATTGCCAGCGTACCACACCCTAACTTCTTATTGTAGTTTTGCTTTGTCATTTGTTCTATTGGAATTATAGAAATTTTCCATTTTTTAATATAAAAGGCAAAACACTCAGGGTTTTTTTTCATTCAACATCATTTAATCATATTAATTCACTTTTTGTACCTATAACAGATACCTGAGACTGTATAATTTGTAAGGAAGGAAAAACACTGACTTAGGCTCAAAGTTCTGAAGACTGGAAAGTCCAAGATTGGCGGCCACATCTGGTGAGGACCTTTGTAAGGCGGGAGAAGTGGTCAGAGCATTGAGGAGAGAAGTGGGGGGGGGCTAGAAAAATCCACCATATCCAGCTTATTCCCAGGGGGAGGGTATTAATCTCTTCACCTCCCTAAGTGCCACACTGAGAAATGGAGGTTGCAACGTATGAGATCCCTTACCCCCCACCCCAGGATGCTGGTGTTTAGCATTGGCAGGGCTGGCTCTGAATGTCCCTTATCTATAAGATGGGAGACGCGTAGTCAGAGTTTTTCATTAGGAACCCCAGTCAGCTCCCAAATAACCACACAGAGACTTAATATTAAATAGAAATGCTCCATTGATAGCTTAGACTTTTTACTAACTAGTTCTTACAACTTAAATTAACCCATATATTTTTTTATCTATGCTCTACCACATGGCAGTACCTTTTTTCAGCATGGCATATTCATCCTCTGTGTCTGACTTGTGACTCCTGAGCCTCTGCCCTTCTTCTTCCCAGCATCCTCTCAGTTTGGCTTTCCTGCCTAACCTCTTCCTTCCTACGTATTGGCCAGTCAGCCTTTTATTAAACCAATCAGAAGGAACCTTGGCAAAGACACAGTGTACAAAAAGATTATCCCATAACAGAGAACTTATTTACACCTCTCAGGAGGGAGCAGTTTTGTTCCCCATTACTCAGCCATGCTGGTTGCTGGGAACATTGATGTCACCCAGGACTGTGAATCTCTGCAGCTCAGAGCCTCTCAGAGTCCTAAGCAGGCACCTCAGACCCACCTCTCCACTCACAGACCAACCTCCTTTCAGTCTGTGACTAAAGGGACTGTTCTCTGGACATCTGCAGCCCCCTTTCTATGTAGCTCTCTCTTAGTCAGGACTCTGCCCCATAGATTTCATCCATCTCAGCAACTCTAAAAGTCTAACCTCAGGCCAACAAGATGGCTCAGTAGGTAAAAGGGCTTGAGTAAAAACTAATGACCCAAATTATAACCCCAACACCAAATGGTGAAAAGAGAGAAATGATTCCTGTGGGCCATTGTTTCATTTACAGACACATATACACATTGTTGCCTTATGAATCTCGGCTCACAGTCCTAAGAAGCCCTGAGGGCCAGTGAGGTTTCTCAGTGGGTGAGGGGAGCCTGATGCCCCAAGTTGCCTCCCCTGTGTATCTTAGGGACTGTCCTAACTGAGGCAACTGGGAATGAAGAACTGACAGACACACATACAGAAAAGATAGTGTTGGGTGGGCTGTGCACACTGATGGAGACACACCGGCAGCGTCATAGAAACAGCATGTATTTTATACAACCGGACCGAGGAGGTGGGTCTGTTGTATATAGCTGAACCCGGAGGCAGCTATAGCTCATCTCGGTAGGGGGGGTCTCTGAAGGGGAGCCATCTTAGGCTGTACAAGTCCAAGAGGAAGAAGCTATGAGGGACATTTTCTGCCCACGCTGTCAACATCCTCCAGGACCAGAGGAATCGTTTTGTTATTTCGGTAGGTCTGAGGCATTGAGGTCCTTGACATGGCCTAGCTCATGTCACACAACATGAATTCACTTAGGACCTCACCCTCAGCCCACCCTGAGTTCAATCCATAGAACCCACATAAAGGCATGAGGAGAAAACCAACTCCAGTGTTGTCCTCTGTCTTCCACAGGTGCAGCATAGAACATGGGCACCCGTACACAGGAATGGGGAAAAAAAGACACCTTTAAAAGAATCCTGGATGTCTGGTAAGTTCAGTCTAACACCCTCAGTGTCTGTGTCACCACAGGTTATAGTTCTTTCCTTCTTTAAAAATGATTACATTTAATAGTGTATATGTGCATAGGTGTGTGCAGTGCCCGTGTGGACCAGAGGAGTCAGACCCCTTGGACCTGGAGTTTTAGGTGATTGTAAACCACTTGAGTGGGTACTAGGAACAGAACACCAGTCCTCTGAAAGAGTAATCAGTGCCCTTAACTGCTGAGCCATCTCTCCAGACACCAGGCCATCTTTCTATGCTTCTAGTTTCAACCACCTGTGTCCTTATATTTATTGTGGGTTTCTTGGAAACAATATTTTTAAGACCCTATTTGACAATAGTAGTGTCTTTCCTTTATTGGTATGTGTTCACGTGGGTGTGTAAACATGTATATATGTGTACATGTAGGCCTGAGGCCCAGTGTTGGCTTTTTTTTCCTGGATCATTATCCACCTTATTTTTTGAGACAGGGTCTATCACTGAACCTGGAGCCCACTGATTTGGTGAGCTCCGGGAATCTGTTTCACTGCGTTCTCCTGCCAAGACTAGGGTTGCAGGTGTCCACTGCCACACCTTTGCATTTTTAAAACCTTCAGATTTCATTTTGTGCATTCAGGTGTTTTGCCTGCATGTGTATCTAATCACTGCTTGCAGGTCTGTGCCCATGAAGGCAAAAAGGGACATCAGATTCCTCTGGAACTGGAGCTCCAGGTGATTGCAAGTTACTTTCTGGATCCTGGGATTTAAACCTGGGCCTCAGGAGAGAAGACAGTGTTCTTAACAACTTGCTGCATCTCTTCTGCACCCTAAGTCTGGCTTCCTATGTGCTGGGGAGTCCCATGAGCACTTACATCTTCACATCTGAGCAGCAGGCTCTTTACCAACTGTGCCATCTCCCCACCCTGGCAAGTTTATCCTCGCCATCTCTCTTCGTACTCTGTGAGAACTTCATACAGTATATTTTATCATATGTTCTCTGTCTCCCAGCTCCTCTTAGACTTTCCCTCCCTTCCTCCCCACCTAACTTGATGTTCTTTCTCTTTTTTCTTAAAAACAAAGGAGAAAAAAAGCCACTAAAAATCATGGAGTTCAATTTTGTGTCGACCAACAACTCCTGAGCATGGGGTCTGCCCTGCAGTGTGGTTGATGAATCCAGTGTGCCTCCATAGAAGAAAATTGTTTTCCACTCCCAGAAGCTACCGATTTCAAATTGCTTCTTGTTTAGAGGTGAGACTTTGTGGCCACTTCCTATCCTCTCTGCTGGGATTTTATCTGACTCGAGCTTGTGCATCCCTTGGGCATGCTGTCAGTCTCTGTGAGTTATATGCTCATCTGCACTGATGTATAAGAAAAATGCTGTGTCCTTAACATTGGCCACCTCTTCTGGTCTTATTGAGAAGTCTGATAAAGACATCCTATTCAGGGCTGTGCACTCCAAAGTCTCTCACATTCTACAAATTGTCTAGTTGTGGGTCTCAGTGTTAATTACTGATTCAAACATCCTCAGGGGCTTCCAGTTTGCACAGTGCAATCAGGACTTTCCCTGAAGTGGCCAGTGAATTGACAGTCAGCTCAGTGGCCTTAGCATTGCCCTCAGCAGAAATGATGGCCACTGTAGTCAGATGTTTCCTGTCCTGACCACCTGGCAACAAATAACCGGCAGCTTTCCAAATTACCATACAGAGTCTTGTAATAATTATATAAATGTTTGGCCAATAGCTCAGGCATATTACTAGCTGACTCTTATACTTTAATTAATCCATAACTTTATCTATGCTTAGTCACATGACTTGGTACTTTTTCTCAGTATAGCAGTCTACTTCTGCTTCTCTGTGTTTGACTGGCAACTCCTGACTCTGCCCTTCTCTTTCCCATCATCCTTAGTTTGATCACCCTGCCTATACTTCCTGCATGGCTACTGGCCAATCAGCATTTTATTAAACCAATTCAAGTGATAAATTCAAGTGACAAGTCTTTACAATGTACAAGAAGACTATTCCACAGCAGGCCACCTTTTGCTGCCAGCCTTTCCCACTTCAAGCATCCTCCCCCCTGCCTCCTGCTGACCACTTTTTTGGCTTCCTCACTTTTGTGAACTCTTTCCTGAAGGACAAATGTGTTAAGGACACGTCATCCAGGATGAACCCGAAGATTGCCACTCACGCTGTGAGGTTACGGCTCATCTCCTTCAAATGATCAGTTCTCCAGTGTCAAATTGACTAGAGGATCTCCACACTGATGGACAAAGCACCAGCTCATCAACGTCTTCTCCAACACTGGTGTGGATCTGAGAAAGCTGGTTAGGAAAGGATGCACGGTGTGTCGTTGACATTCCGCAGTACTCTACTACTATGATGACTAGTTTGTTACATTGACAAGAAAGGACATCAAACATAATGGGGTTTGTACTTAAGGGATGAAAAAGTGAATCCCTCCCTCTATCTTCACGGAAGCAGTCAAAGATGACAGTTCTGTGCCAAGCATCCTTATTACCTAAGGCAGAGCTCAATACACTGCCTGTAATGGTTAAAGTAAGGCTGACTTACCCATGCGCTTAAACACTTTGGCAGCCATATTTCCTTTCGTTGGACCCACTTCCACCTGCTTCCACTCAGACCTCCACATGAATTCCCCAGCTGTGCACACTGAGCATGTGCCAGGCAGCTCTGCTGCTTTGCATTTGTGTATTGACTGTAATCGGTCATGGAAAGATTCTTTCCTGCCATGTCTATTTGGGATTCTAAATGCCTCTCCTGTTTGAATGTTTATTTATTTCTCTATATCTGAGAAAACTTCTGTGTATCCCTGAAGGCCAGAAGAGGGCACCAGACCTCATTACAGATGGTTGTGAGCCACCATGTGGTTGCTGGGAATTGAACTCAGGACCTTTGGGAGAGCAGGCAATGCTCTTAACCGCTGAGCCATCTCTCCAGCCCCATGAGAAAACTTCTGTAATTCATTGAATAGGTTCTATGTGCCTTAGTAGATCTCATTTCCTTCTTCTGTTCCATAGCATCCTTTTCTGGAATCCCAGAATTCCTGGACATTGACTCATGCTCATTTATTCTTGCTGGTTTTAAAACACAGTATTTCTGCAACTAAGTCCTCTGTGCCTGCTACCTCTTCCTTCTGCTTGGTTGAATATGTTGCTGATACTTTCTACTCTTTTCTGTTTGATTCACTTTCCAACATGTTTATTTGTTTTTATTTAAAAAAATTCAATATCTTCGCTGAATTCTTCTTCCTTGTTGCCTACTTTTAGTGCTCACTGCTGATCTTATCCATTTGCTGACATTTCACTGTGTTTGGTTTTCCTCTCCAGGTCTCAGACTGAGTACACCTGCTTGTTTGCAGACTCTTTTGTTCACTGGTAATTTTTACCAGACAGCTTTTGAAATCTTCCCCTGGCATTTCACCCAAGCCTTAGTAGCTGGGGAGTTAGGAGAAGTTGCATTGTCAGGCATCTCCATGTTTCTTGTGTTTCTTTCATAATATGTGTATCTGCTGATTGGGTGTTCTAGGTTTTTTTTTTTTTTTTTTTTTTTGGAGGAGGAGGGTGTCTTCTTACTGAGCCACCTTCCCTGGAAAGTTTGGTGCCCAGTACTGCCCGGGCCAAAGCAGCAACATCAGTCCATATGCAATAGAGAAATACACTTAAAATCAAGTACAACTCACTAATACTAACTGGCCTGTCTGAGTCACTGTTCTATTGCTGTGAAGAAGCACCATGATCAAGGCAGCGCTTAGAAAGGAAAGCACTTCATTGGGGCTTGCCTACAGTTTCAGAGGATTCGTCCGTCCATTATCCTCACAGAGGGAAGCATTGTGGCAAGCAGGCAGACATGGTAGCTAAAAGTTCTCCATCTGGATCTGCAGGCAACAGGAAGAGAGAAACACTAGGAGTGCCTTGGGTTCTTGAGACCCCCAAGGCCCACCACCAAAGATGTACTTCATCTAACAAGGCCACACCTACTCCCACAAGTCACACCTCCTAATCCCCCCCAAATAGTGCCACTCCCTGATGACCAAACATTCAAATATATGATCCCATGGAGGCCATGCTTATTCAACCACCACATGGCCATAGACCTGAAAATAGCAAGGCGTCTGGAGAATATATTATGAAGTTAAATTTTGTTCAGGGTGAGTATAGAAATAAATAGTAAATGGATGAAATTAAAGAAACAGACTTGCTAGCTAGGTTTTTTTTTTTTAATGTACTTGACACAAGCTAAAGCCATCTGGGAAGAGGGAACCTTAACTGAGAAAATACCCAACAAGATTGGCTCATAGGCAAGACTGATATAGAAGGGCCCAGTACATTTTCAGCAGTACCAACCCTTGGGCAGATGGTCCTGGATGCTATAAGAAAGTGAACTGAACAAGCCATGAGAGAAACCAGTAATCAGCATTCTTCCAGGGTCTTTGCTTCAGTTCCTGCCCTGACTGCCCTCAGCGATGAACTGTAATGCAGAAGTTTAAGCCCAACCCTTTCCTTCCCCGAGTTGATTTTGGGCATGGTCTTTATAGAAACCTAGGGCAGAGACTGTTAAATATAATAATAAATATAATAAAAATTTCATGATAGAAGAGCAATGGCCAGTCAGGGAAAGATATCTGAAGCAGAATTCCTGGCAGATATGGCAGTTTATTTTGAGAAAGAATCTTGAGGTCATGATTAGGCCTCAAAGTGAGAGGACAGGCATTATACAGAAGCAACACAATGTATGGAAGAGGCCAAACATAATGAAGCTTGTCCTGGTCAACTTGACACAAGCTGGAGTTTATCTAAGAAAATGACCCCCATCTGAAATCCATCAGATTGGCCTGCAGACAAGTCTGTGTGACATGTTCTTAATGATTAGTATGGGTGGACCCAGCCCACTGGAGATAGTGCTACCCATGGGCAGATGGTCCTGGATGAGTGAGCAGATGGAACAAACCATGGGGTGTAAGCTGGTAGGCAGCACTCTTCCATGGCCCTTGCTTCAGTTCCTGCCCCCAGTCTCCTGCACTGTGTTCCTGCCCTGATGTCCCTCGGTGAGGAACTGTTGCCTGGAAGTGTGTGGTGAGGTGAGTCTGGCATCCCTCAGTGATGGACTGCTGTCTGGAAGGGTATGGTGAGGTGAGCCTGGCGTCCCTCAGTGATGGACTGCTGTCTGGAAGGGTATGGTGAGGTGAGCCTCTTCTTCTTTAAGTCACCTTTGGCCATTGTCTTATCACAACAATAGAAAGCCAGCTAGAGCAAGGCCATCCAGGGAAGGGGAAGCTTCCTTTGAAAGCCTAGAGAAAAGGTTCCTTAGGCGTGAGAACAATGAGAAACTAAGACGGATAGATCTCTGTGAGTTCAAGGCCTGCCTGGTCTACCTACTGAGTTCCAGGACAGCCATGACGACCTTGTTTCCAAAATCCAAAAACGAAAAGGAGTGAAATGAGAGAGAGAGGTGGAGAGAGAGAGATAACCACCATGAGAGGGATGGCATGGGGGGAGGCTAGCAGAGGGGCCCCCAAAAGTGCAACATTCAGAGCAATTCCTCAAGCAAAGTGTTTATTTTAATTTTTAAAGAAAAACAAAAGCGGGCATTACTGACTCTCCTGTACTGACTCACGGAAGCAGCCTCTAGTCTGCCATTTACCCAGAAGTAAAAAATAACAAATTAATTAAATGAATAAATAAAACAAACAACTGCTTGTGTTTGAGAATATATCACTGTCTTAGTCAGTGTTCTATTACTGTGAAAAGACACCATGACCGTGGCAACTCTTATAAAGGAAAACATTTAATTGGGGCTTGCTTACAGTTTCAGAGGGTTAGTCCATTACTGTCATGGCAGGAAACATGGCAGTATGTGGGCAGACATAGTTGCTGAGAATTCTACATCTGGATCTGAAGGCAGCAGGCAGAGAGAGATACTGGGCCCGGCTTGAGCATTTGAAGCCCCAAGGTCCACTCCCAGTGACACACTTCCTTCAACAAGGCCACACCTGCCATACAGGGCCGCTCCCTAATGATGAAGCATTCAGGTCTGTGAGCCTCTGGGGACCATTCTTATTCAAACCACCAGAACCACTAAGTGGCTCTTAGGAGTCTGTGGAAGGAAGAATGGAGCTGCAAAGCTTCAGGTTGAATGGTAGGAGCTAGACACAGCAGAAAAGACTCTCTCCAGGACACATTACAATTAATAATACAGAGACAAGGCAGGCCTCAAGCTCAGAGATTTGCCTGCCTCTGCCTCCTGAAGGCTGATATTAAAGGCATGTGCCACCATGCCTGGCAGCTTTTGATACTTTGGATGAACTTCCTCAAATCAAATTTTAAATTATTTTTCATGATCTTGACTTTGATTAACTTTTAAACTTTCCAGAGAGTCCTTTGGAGCATCTTAAAGGATACTTCTTATATTTGTTGTGTTTCTATCGCTCTGATAGTCAACTCATAGAATAAAAGGTTTATTTTGGGCTTATGGTTTTAGAGCCCATGGGGGTGGAGTGTAGGCAGCAAGCAACAAGCAGCGGGAGCAGCAGCTGAGGGCTCACATCTTTAACCTAAGCAGGATGTAGAGAGGCACCAGGAATGGCTAGAGTCTTTTGAAACCTCAAAGCCTCCTCCCACAAAGCCACCCCTCCTAATCCTTCCCACCCAACCGGGAACCAAGTATTAAACATCTAAACCTATGGGTTCCATCCTCATTCTGTTAATCCCAAGCGGCAAGAGCGAGACCACTATCACAATTCTGAGCCGAATTCGAAGCAAGTTTTAATTAAATACTGGCCAGCATAGTCAAGGTCACAGAGACCCTGCATCTGGCTTGAATTCTGGAGTGTTAGCGCCTAGGCTTTGAACCACCTCTCGGGATTGTTACCTTTTGCTTGGAGTGTTTTATTCTTTTCTGAGCTCTTCCTGAAGGATTCCAGAGCCTTTACATAAGTTAGTAATGAGAGGACACCAGGAAGTTTCATGGCTGGGGATTGCTTAAGCAAATGGTTCCTTCAAATAACTCCAGTTAAGAGATTTTGGTATGCAGAAATTAATTGCTCAAGGTGTAAATTGTGTAACAATAAAAAAAAAAAGCTTTTTGTGAGGCAATGGGCAGTCAGTTCACCTGAAGTTGATTTACCCTGCTGCTTTTGCTAAACAGCAAAACTTAATTCTTCTGACTCTAATTCTTCCAAGGGCCCTCGCAAAACAGAATACCAACAGGCCAGAATGGTGGACTCAGGCCAGGTCAATCCTGGGCTTCCCCCAAAATGGCCACGAGCTATATTGACCAGTGCTTATAACGACAAACCCGTAAGGTTGCATACGTCTAGCCTTCATGCAATCGGGGTCAATCAAGTATCTTGATGCACTTCCTGCCTACTATTTCCACCCCCATGTGATCGAGCACATCTAGTGTAGATGGGTCAACCAAGCTTGTTTAGAGAAGTGAAAAAAATGTGTCTTGTTATCTTACATGAACAACCTCCAGCAATGCAGGAAGTACTTGTCTTTGGGCAAGGGGCTTACAGATGAGATGTATTTTTGTTTCATGGATCTCTTAGGCACAGCAATTAGAACTTAAAACATAACTTTGGCTCTCACAATTTGAACAATTGCATTCTATTTCTTGACTCCCATAGGTTTGTAGCCCTATCCTAATGCAAAGTACATTTAGTACAACTTCAAAAGTTCTTATAGTCTTTCAGTCTCTTCTGAGATTCAAATCAATTTCTTAATTATAACCACCTATAAAGTAAAAAAGTAAATTATATACTTTCAACATACAATCGTGCTGAATATGCATTACCATTCCAAAGGGAAGGAAAGGAGCATCTAATGAGGAAATACTGGACAAAAGCAAGCCCGAAAACAATCAGGGCAAACCCCACATCCTGCAGCTCCGCATCTGATGTCAGAGGGCTCAGATGGCTCTGCACTTCCAGCTTGCTGCCTGGGAGATGTGCCATTCTCAGGCTCTTCTTGGCAGAATATCTCACAGCTCTAACATCTTGGGGTCTCAAAAGCAACCCAGGTTTCCTTTTCATAGTTGCATGCAATGTAGTAAGTATTTTTGAATCACCGGTAGTGGGTGTCTCTGCCTATGCAATAAGTCAGATCAGGCTGAATTAAAAGTCCGGGTTTAATGGGCAAAGCAACTCCTGGGTGATTCTCTGGGGAAGCAGGAGAGAAATCACACCGGTGTTCCCAAGAAGGGGGTCTTAAACACCTTGTAGGCACAGTGTTTGAGCAGCTCCCGGGGAGGAGGCACTGATGACAGACTTTCCAAGAAGGGCAGGTTTTGGAATGGGGGAGGGAGACTGGAGCAGAGATCCCCAACATCCCAAACTTTCTGGGTATATATGGGCACTGGTTCAAGTCTAGCTGCTTTCTGCTGGCTTAGGACGAGGTGGGGAAGAGGGAGTCTGTGGGCTCATGCTCAGTGGGAGGTAAAGCAGCACTCAGTTAACAACCATCCTGGAGACCTCGGGAATCTGTTCCTTGGGGAGGTGGAGAAGACAGGTTGCTGGTACAACCACATCTTGGCATAGTACCCCCAAATCAAGAGGGGTCCTGTACTCCTAGAGGCAGTGACTTGAAATAGGCAACTTACTCGTCCAAAAGCCAATCCAGTCTGGTGGGGAGCAGTTCAAAGGAGTGGAGTGGTTTTCCCACGTGGTCAGGGGCCAATGCAGAGACCTCAGCTCCTCCCTGGCCAATGCACCAAGATGAAAGGTTTCTGTACCCCAGTATTAAGTCTCTCCACTGGCACAGTAATCCACATCAAGCTGAATTAAGAATAAAAGACCAGATTTAATGAGTCCAGCAACTCCCGGGTGATATCAGGGGGAAGAAAGCAGGAGAGAAATCATGTTGCTGCTCCCACAGAAAGGGCCTTAAATTCCCTGTAAACCCAGTCTTTGAGCAGCTCCAGGGGAGGAGCTGCCAAGGGTGGACTTTCTAAGAAGGGCGGGGTTTGGAATGGGGGCGTGGAGCAGAGACCCCCAACACGGTGACCTCTTAGGGCCTTCACACAGGATCTGTCTTGTTACATATTGCCTGGCCTCCGTGGCAGCGGCTGACTTTAATGGTGAAGAAAGAGCCTACAACCCCTTTGCTCCTGTATTCTTCATCACTTTAAAGCCAGAAGAATGTGACTGACACAGCCAGGGCCAGATGCCTGCCTGGGTGAGCCTGCCTCCCTTGAGCCACATTGGAGGCAGCTTTACTTGGTTGATGCTTCTTAAGAGCAGGAGATTCCCTAGGTGTTTTCCTTTCTCAGGTCAGAAGCTTAGCTGGGTGGGGTTTCGCCCCAAGGGAATGTGAATCCCCCCTGCAAGAACAGAACCACTGCCACAATTTTCCGCCGAATTTCAAGCAAGCTTGATTTTTATTGGGGTGACCCAAGAGCTGAGAAGAAACTGTCTCCTAAGTTGGGTTAAAAAGAACAGCCCCGAATCGATGGAACTAGAAAAAAACAATCCCGAGTGAGGTAACCACACACAACCACAGTATGTACTCACTCAGTATCATGAGTAGGTGCCCACTTGAGCCTGGAGGGGGGTACCAACATAGGTGTCCCAGAAGCTTCGCAGCCGAAGGGGTGATGAGGATTACCGTGTGAGGTCCTGTCCATCAAGGTTCAAGAGACCTAGGAACTAACTTTGAGGAGTACTCTGTCCCCTGGGGAGAGTGGGCTAGGTTCAGGGGCAGTTGGATCTGTTGGCATTTGGGCAGGGAGACAGCTGTCAGCATGTGAATGGAGAAGGGACCTCAGAAGGGAGAGTTAGGGTAGGTACCCCAGCCAGTGGAGGAGTTTGGGCTGGGAGGTGGTGATTAAGGAGGAAGGGCCTGCCATAAAGGAACTCGAAAGGGCTTAGACCTATAGGGGAACGTGGGGTGGCCCTGAGGTGAGTGAGGACAATGGGAGGAGGGAGGGCCAAGATAACCTGAGTTCAATGGAGAGCTTGATTAGCTGTTGCTTGATGAGTCCATTGGCCCTCTCCACCTTTCTGGAGGATTGTGGGCAGTATGGGATTTGGAGTTTCCAGGAGATGTTGAGAGCCTCTGACACGAACTCCATGACCCTGGCAGTGAAGGCTGGCCCACTGTCCGTCTGGAGGTCTGTGGAATGCCAAACCGAGGAATGATGTGGTCCAGGAGTACCTGAGCCACCACATTTGCTGTTTCCCTGGAGGCCGGAAACGCTTCTATCCATCCTGTAAAAGTGTCCACAAGGGTTAGGAGATAACAGAGTTTTTTTATGAGTAGGCATATGAGTGAAATCAACCTGCCAGTCTTCACCCGGTTGATGTCCACGAAGCTGATGCAGAGACTGACATATGTGGAGAGCCCCCTGTGGATTGGCCTGGGCACACATCTGGCAGGAGGAGTGAACCTGTGAAATATGATCTCGGAGATGGGTGGGGTCAAAGAGGGGCTCTAAGAAATGGAACAAGGCTTTGGGGCCTATGTGTGAGGTCTGGAGGAAGTCTGAAATGATTGACAGTGCCTGGTCTAGAGGAGGAGGAGACGGTTATTTAAGTAGAACCGTCCATCCTTTGTTTTTGTGGCCCCTTTTCTTATGAGCTTGTCCCTCTCTTCAGGTGATAACAGGGCTGAGGAGTTAAGAACAAAATATGTTCTGTGGAATCAAAGGAGCCGGAGGCCAGCCCCCGGGCCACTGAGTCAGCTTTGGCATTGCCTCAGGCCACTGGGTCCTTGGAGGATTAGTGTCCCCAGCAGTGAATTATGGCTACTTCTGCAGGGAGCTGGAGGGCCTCCAAGAGATTGGCTATAAGGGGTCCGTTAACTATGGGAGTGCCCTTGGTAGCAAGGAAGGCCACAGTACAGAATGGGTATGGGCTATTAAGAAGGCTTATTTAGACAGTATAAATGTTAGCCCGTTGGCCCTTGGCTGTCTGAAGTGTTCTAATCAAGGCAATTAATTCAGCCTTTTGTGAGGTGGTTCCCGTTGTCAGGTAGGTCACTTCCACAGTGGAAGTGGCCACTGCATACATTGCCTGGTGGTTTCCTGATTTTTCTATAAGGGAACTTCCATCAACAAACAGGGCGAGTTGGGGATTTGTAAGTGGCTGGTCTAGAAGACTGAGCTGAGGTTAGCATAAGGCCTCCACAGCCTCTGGGCAAGAATGAGAGGAGGTACCACAGGGGGAGGGGACAGGAAGGAGGGTTGCAGGGTTTAGGGCAGGACTGGAGGCCAAGGTAATTCGTGGGTTTTCTAGAAACAGTAAGTGAAATACTTGGACTCGTGAAGGCCCAAGGAGAGAGAGAGGAATGACTCAGAAGGTCTGAGAGGCGGTGGGTGGAATATACCATGATTGGCCTGGACAGGGTGATCTTGAGATCCTTCCTGGTGAGTTCAGCTGCTGTTGCCAGAGCTCTCAAGCACAGCTGCCACCCACAGACGGTGAAGTCCAGCTGTTTGGAAAAAAGGCGACAGCCCGATTCGAAGGCCCAGCCTGTTGGGTTAGAACTCCCGTGGCCCCTCCTGGCCTTTCATCTGTATAAAGGTGGTAAGGTCTTGTGGGATCTGGAAGAGCAAGGGCAGGGGCTATTAGAAGGTCATCTTGCAGTAGAGAGAAGTGGCGATGGACTATGGCCGGGTGAGTGAGAGGCCCCGTAGGGGTCTCTCTGGCTGCTTGGTACAGAGGCTTGGCTGTAATGGCAAAGTTAGGGATCCAATGACTGAAGAATCCCATCAGGCCCCAAAATGAGAGGATCTGAGCCACTGGTTGGGGGCTGTAAATCCCGCGGGGCCTGGACCCTGTCAAAGGTGAGGGTCTTAGACCCAAATACACCACACGCAGAGCACAGCTGAGCCTTAGCTGGTGAGACTCGGTATCTCAGGGATCTGAGGAAGTTCAGGAGTGCCAGAGGTGGCCTGCTGAGACAGAGGCAATGTGGGACTGCGGAGAAGGAGATCACCAATATACTGGAGAAGGACCAGGACCACAGTTTGAGAGATCTTGAGCCACGGCTTGGCTGAAGAAATGAATGCTGTCCCGAAAACCCTGGGGGAGAACAGTCCATGTAAAATTTCTGAAAGACCAAGGTGTCAGGGTCCTCCCAGGTGAAGGCAAAGAGGAAGTATGAGTCAGGGTGTAAAGGGACAGTAAAGAAGGCTTCTTTCAGGTCCAGAACAGTAAAGTTGGAGGTGGTAGGAGGGGCATTATACAGGAGATTGTATGGATTGTTAACCACTGGATGAATTGGAATAACTGCCTCATTTATGAGGGGAGGCCTTGAACCAAACGGTAAGCACCAGAAGACTTACGCATGGGAAAGATGGGATTGTTGCAAGGTGAGTCAATAGGGATTAAAAGTCCTTATATAAGAGGCAAGTGTTAATAGACTTAAGACCTCAGTGGTGGGTTTCAGGAATAGGAAACTGAGGTCTGGAAGGGAAGAAAGAAGAGTCTTTAAGGCACACTAGGACTGGCTGGTGGTGAGTATCAATCACAGGAGTGGAAGCATCCCATACTTGGGGATCTACTGGATCAGGGAGAGTAGGGACAGGACAGTCTGGAGTAGGAACTTGTGAGGCTATTAAGGTGAGAAGAAAGTGGGACTCACTCAAGAGAGGATGTGGGGGCCAAGGTGAGTGTGGCCCCGAAGTGACTGAGAATATCCTGACCAAAGAAGGGTGCAGGGCAAGCAGGTATGATTAGGAAAGAGTGAGAAAAGAATCACCCTGCAAGAATGCATGGCAGTGGCAGGGTCTTAAGTGGGAAGGAAAGGGTCCCATCTACCCCCATGACTGAAATTGGTGAGGGAATTGTAGGACCCAAGTGAGATGTTAGAACAGAGTAGGTAGCTCCTATGTCCTAAAGAAAAGCAATGGACTCACCGGCTACCTGCAGCATTATCCTAGCCTCGGAGAGGGTTATGGGAGTCACCAAGTCTGGGCCGCATCAATCCTCTGCCAGGCTGAATAGTTTGAAGGCTGGCACAGTCTCACTTGCCGGTGTTGATGAGGCTAGACCTCCATGGCATGGCATAGAGGATGAGCCTGCATGGGGGCATTGTGATTTCCATGTCCAGGCTGCTGGAAGATGGGGCATGACCTCATAGGCAGCGAAGGCTCAGGACAATATCGTGTTGAATGACCATTATGGTCGCATTTGTAGCAGGCTCCTGGTGAAGTTGACTTAGGCCGAGCTCCAGAGGGATGGAGCCTTGTGGTCAACTTCCCTTGTCCCCCTTGTGGGAGTCACGGTGGCCTCAGGGCAGCTGCTAGGGCTTGGGCTTAGAGTGTAGCTGTCTGTTGCAGCCTTGTCTGTCGGGAGGACTCAGCTGCCTCTTCTTGGGCATTAAACACTTTAAAGGCCATTTTCACCAATTCCTGTATGGGAGTTTGGGGACCCTCCTCAGTCTTTTTAAATTTCTTTCTAATATCTGGTGCTGACTGAGAAATGAAATGGGTGGCCAGGACCGTGGCTCCCAGTGGGGAGGCAGGGGTCCAGTCGAGTATATTGAACCTTGGTTTCTTGTAATTGGTTTAAAAAAAAATGGCTGGGTTTTCATCAGCTAGCTGTGTTATTTCTTGGAGTATGTCGAAGTTAACAACTTTTTCTGAGACCATTTCCATACCCTGAAGGAGGCAACGGATCATGAGGTCTGCCTCTGTTGGCTGTTTTGGCCTGGTTGATAATCCCAGTATGGTTCTGTAGCTGGCACGGCCAATTCCCCCACAGGGACTGTATTGTCTATTAGGTGGGTCTGGTCTGCGTAGCTGTTGCCTGAACTCTACTCTCTTCAGGAGTGAGAGTAGAGACTTGGATGACATAGAGATCATGCCAGGTTAAATTGTAGGCCTAGGACAGATAGAAAAACTCTTAATATAAACAGAATGATTAGGAAAGAAGGAACCCAACCACTTTGTGAGAGGTCTGGAAGAGAGATGGGAATGTGGACTTTAAGAATACCACCAGCTCC
>PVIU01030126.1:0-16541 GCA_004026605.1 Ondatra zibethicus | reverse complement strand
ACATTTTAAATGAGCTACACAGACACAATACCTTAAACAAATGAAGAAATACATATGCATGGTATAACAAAATTGATCTTAAATTTGTATCAATAAACCAAAGTCCATACCAATGTAAAGGATTCATTTCTATATCATATCCCCCTTTAAATGAAAACAAACATTATAAACAATCATTTTGGGATTTTGGGTGTTTTTTTCTCCAAACTGCTTCCTGCTTTTTGTCAGGGAAAGTATTTTGGGGGTTCATGGAGAACTTTTGGTGAGTCTTGTTCCATCAAACCACATTAGCCTGGAAGGAATCCTCAGGTTCTCATCTTCTGTGGAAACAAAAGCAGAATCTCTTTTCCAAAGCAACCTCTCCTAAGACCCAAATCTAGAAGTCAGGATACCTTTATGTTGATGTAACTTAGCAGACTCAGAATCAAGTGTTTCTCTGCAGTTAAAAAATTAAAAAAAAAACACAATAACATGTGTAATACAGACTCTCTACATACTTTCCATATTTTTGTGTCTTATTTTTCTTTACTTCTTTAGCCTATGAGTGTCTGTGCTCTTTTTTATTACTTTCACTGTCTTTTTAAAGACTTTTCTTCTTTTTATAACTGTCTATATTCTTTTTTCTCTCCTCCCCAAGCCTACATACTTTATTTTTTCTATTTTTACTGAGCCCTACATTTTTCTCTGCTCCGTTCCCTGCCTTTCCTCTACCTTCAACCCTCCCCCAAGGTCCCCATGCTCCCAATTTACTTAGGAGATCTTGTCTTTTTCTACTTCCCATGTAGATTAGATATATATATAAGTCTTTCTTGGTGTCCTCACTGTTGTCTAAGTTCTCTGGGATTTGTGGGCTGGTTTTCTTTGCTTTATGTTTAAAAACCACTTATGAGTGAGTACATGTGATACTTGTCTTTCTGTGTCTGGGATACCTCACTCAAGATGATGTTTTCTAGCTCCATCCATTTGCCTGAAAAATTCAAGATATGGTTATTTTTTTCTGCTGTATAGTACTCCATTGGTAAATGTACCACATTTTCCTTATCCATTATTCATTCGAAGGGCATTTGGGTTGTTTCCAGGTTCTGGCTATGACAAACTAAGCTGCTATGAACATAGTTGAGCACATCTCCTTGTGGCACAATTGAGCATCTTTTGGATATATACCCAAAAGTGGTATTACTGGGTCTTGAGGAAGGTTGTTTTCTAATTTTCTGTGAAATAACCACACTGACATCCAAAGGGGCTGTACCAGCTTGCATTCCAACCAGCAATGCAGAAGTGTTCCCTTTTTCCCACAAACTCTCCAGCATAAGTTGTCATCAGTATTTTTGATCTTGGCCATTCTTGCAGGTGTAAGATTGGTGTAGGAGGTGCTTCTTCATTTGTATTTCTTTCATTGTTTGATTAAAGAAAACTGCCTTGGCCTTTTGATAGGGCAGAAATCAGGTAGGTGGTGTAGATAGGATGGAATGCTGGGAGGAAGGGAAGTGTGGCAGACGCCATGCTTCTCTGGCCCAAGATGGACACTGGTTAGACTCATGCCAGTAAGCCACATCCTTGTGGTGAATACGGATTGTTAGAAATGGGTTAGTTCAAGATGTAAGAGTTGGCCAAGAAGAGGCTGGAACTAATGGGCGAGGCAGAGTTTAAATGAATACAGTTTCTGTGTAATTATTTCAGCTGCTGGGAGCCGGGCAGAAGGATGCAGTCCATGCACCTCCTCATGCAACATAAGATGGAATCTCAGAGTTGGTTTGATTTGCATTTCTCTGATGAATATTGATGTTGAACATTTCCTTAAGCGTCTTTCAGCCATTTTAGATTCCTCTGTTGAGTGTTCTCTGTTTAGGTCTGTACTCCATTTTTTATTGGATTATCTGTTCTTTTGATGACCAATTTCTTGAGTTCTTTGTACATTTTGGAGATCAGACCTCTGTTTGATGTGGGATTAGTGAAAATCTTTTCCCATTCTGTAGGCTGTCATTTTGTTTTGTTGACCATGTCCTTTGCTTTACAGAAGCTTTTCAGTTTCAGGAGGTCCCATTTATTAATTGCTTCTCTAAATGTTTGTGCTACCAGGGTTATATTTAGAAAGTGGTCTCCTGTGCTAATGCATTCAAGTGTACTTCTCACTTTCTCTTCTATAAGGTTCAGTGTGGCTGGCTTTATGTTGAGGTCTTTGATCCATTTGGACTTGAGTTTTGTGCACGGTGATAGATATGGGTCTATTTTCTTCTTTTTATTTCTTTTTTTATTTTTCCATTCAAAAATTTCCACTTTCCTCCCTCCTCAATTTCCTTCCCGCTCCCTCCCCCACTCATCCTCCTCCCTCCCCCTGCAGCCTTAATAGAGGGCAGGGTACCCTACCCTTTGGGAAGTCTAAGGCCCTCCCCCCTACAACCAGATCTAGGAAGCTTTGCATCCAAATAGACTAGGGTCCCAAAAAGCCAGTACATGCAGTAGAAATAAGTCCTAGTGCCTTTATCAATGGCTTCTCAGTCAGCCCCCATTGTCAGCCACAATCAGAGAGTCCAGTTTGATCACATGCTCATTCAGTCCCAGTCCAGCTGGATTTGGTGATCTCCCATTAGATCAGGTACGCTGTCTCAGTGGGTGGACCAACCAACCCCTAGCTGTCCTGACTTCCTTGCTCATCTTCTCCCTCCTTCTGCTCTTCAACTGGACCTTGGGAGCTCAGTCCAGTGCTCTGATGTGGATCTCTGTCTCTATCTCCATCCATCGCCGGACAGAGATTCTATGGTGATATTTGAGATAATCATCAGTGTGATTATGGGGCAAGGCCAGTTCAGGCACCCTCTCCTATGCTACCCAAGGACCTAGCTGGGGACATCCCTGTGGACACCTGGGTTCCCTTCTAAAGCCAAGTCTCTTGCCCACCCTAAAATGGCTCCCTTAATGTAAATATCTTCTTCCCTGCTCCAATATCCGCCCTTCCTCCATCTCAGCCCTCCCACTCCCCCAAGCACTCCCCAATCCTTCCCTACTGCCTTCTCTTTTCCCCTCTCCCCTTCTCCCAATCCCACAACCACCCCTACCCCCACTCCCATGCTCCCAACTTTTGCTGGAGTTCCTGTGTGCTTCCAAATTCCAGGTGGATTTATATATTTATTTCTTTGGGTTTACCTTGTAATTTGGCTTCTCTAGGCTTGTGAACTATAGGCCCAATGTCCTTTGTTTATGGCTAGAGTTCACTAATGAGTGAGTACATACCATATTCATCTTTTAGGGTCTGTGTTATCTCACTCAAGATAGTGTTTTCTATTTCCATCCATTTGCATGCAAAATTCAAGATGTCATTGTTTTTTACTCCCGAGCAGTACTCTAATGTGTATATATTCCACACTTTCTTTATCCATTCTTCCATTGAGGGGCATTTTTAAAAACAGCTATTACCTTGGGGTAAAAGGGTGAATAAAGGTATTCTAAGAAAATGCAATCAAGAAGAAAGTAAGAATAGCTGTTTCAATAAAGTGACTTTAAAACTAAAGTAACAGGGAAAGATAGGGGAAGTCACTATATATTCATTAAAGGAAAAACATCACCAAGAGGATAATACAATTCTAAACATTTATTCATCAAGCACAAGGGCACTAAAATTCATAAAAGAAACACTACTACATCTAAAAAAATCACATATTGACCCTAAAATAGTGATAGTGGGTGACTTCAACACTGTGCTCTTACCAATAGGTATGCCTTCCAAACACAAATTAATGGAAATGCTGGAGTTAAATAACATCATATATCAAACGTATCTAATAGACATCTACAGAGCATTCATCCCAAGTGCACACAACACACACACACACACACACACACACACACACACACACACACATGAATATGGGAAGGGACAGCTAATACTAAAGGGCTTTTAAAATGTTATATGGAAACCTACTGCTGTTAAATATTCTTTCTTCATCCTGCCCTCCCATTCTCTTCCCCATGCAATCCTCCTATTCTGGTATCCCTTTTTTCTCTTCATTATAATATATTCTATTTCCCTTTCATTCAGAGATGTCCTCCCTCCTGTCTGCTATCTAAAATATATACACATAAGAAAGACATTTATATGGAGTCATAATATAATGGAGGAGACAATGCCCACACTAGAAATCTTGTACTACCAAGTAAAATATACAAAACTAAGAATGTGTTACATTTTGTTGAATTGTTAATTATATGGGTCCCGTAGACAGCCACAAACATCACAGGCTATTGCCAAATCCGTTGGTTGCTCTTTATAGTCTGTTGGTAAGGCCCTGTTACTGAAGAAACCACTTACTGTGTCATTGTACATGAAAAATAAAATTGAGCTTGTGCCCAACAAGTAGTTTCACCCCCATTGGCCAGCATTCATGTTTCTGGAAGGTACTACTCATGTTTCCAGAGAAGAACATGATAATCATTGTTATCACCTATCTATAAACCCTTGAACATACAACAGTGATCTGCCTACAAGATAGACTGGTGACGCAAACATTATGGTAGTAAACAATAATGTTTTCTTTAGATTTAAGGAGGTAGTACTCATCCCTGACACTGTTAACATGGTCAAAAATCTGAGACTAGATAGGTCATGGGTTTTAAGGAGAATCATGCTACTATTATTCTGCTAATTAAAAGCAGAAATAAAATGACTCCTAATGATATATTATCATACCCATAGACCAGTGCATCACTTGGCTTTCATCAGTGAAGCTTCCTCTTTCAGTAGATGGGAACCAACACAAAGACCCACATCTGGACACTGTTCAGAGACTGAGAGGCTTCGGAGCACTCAGCCCTAAATGGGATGTGTTTATCAAATCTTTCACCTTAAGACTTGGGGTCAATAGACAAGAGAAGACAAAAAGATTCTGAGAGTCATTGGTGGTAGATGATTCTAAGGAAATAGCATATTGCAGACACAACTGGGCTGATACACATATGAACTCACAGAAACCATGATAGCACATACAAAACCTGAACAGATTCAAATCAGACAAAAATCACAGCATGGAGGATAAGTGCACACAAAGTTCTGTTACTCACTAAAAAGCTGTTTGGAACTGATCCATGCTCGCCATGCTCGGAAAGGGAAAATCAGTTTTATCCAATGGAGTGTCCCTTGGTATATCAACCACACTCTATGGCAGGTTCTATGTCCAGGAGTAGTTTGCTAACATCGAATGGACTCAATGTGTTTTATGTTATTTTTATTTCGGTAATTTTTTTGTCTCTTTGGTTTCATGTTTGTTTGGATTTTTTTTGTTTGTTTTCTTTGATTTTTGGTTTTAATTGTTTTCTCTTTGAGAGAGAGAGATAGTGACAAAGAGAAAGAAAATATGAAGTTGAGTAGGTAGAATTAGAAAGAGTTGGGAAAAGGGAAAGAATATCATCATCAAAATATGTTGTCTGGAAAATTTAAATAATAAAAAAGAAAAGCATAAACACATTCTTTCAAGTTTAAGAAAGTCCAAATTTTAAGTGTCACTTGACCAAGACCAGGTGTTCATTCCTATTGTGGGAGATTATAGACAATGTTCACTTTCTTACCTGTCCTGGCTTCTGGAAGTGGCCTTTACCAAACCTCAGCTTCATCCACCACATTCCCCAAGTGCTTGCCATTCTAATGCTTCACTCTTAGAAGGACCACAATGATGCATCCACTCACCTGGTTCATGAACACAGTACAAGATGCCTGTACATCTGTGTTTGTTGCTGTACTGTTCACAATATCTAAATTATGGAGTCATCAGATATATCTACCAAAAGCTGAGTAAAGAAAAATTATATCTATCTATGTATCTATATAGATATAGAGATATAGATATGCAATTCAGTTTTATTTGGCCACAAAAGATGAAGTTATATCAGGAAAGTGGATGAAATGGGATATTATCACATTAAGTGAAATAATTCAGAAAGACAAATATCATATTATTTTTCTCATATACAGAATACATATTAAATATAAGTATATATGGAATGAAATTAGAAGAGGAAGAATTATTGGAGATGGGGAGCTGATGGGAAAGACTAGAACGAAAGATGACAGAGAACAGTGAAAACATATGCCATATACATGTTTAATCTTAAACTGAAATTTACCATTTTGTATCCAGTTGTGGTTTAAATACGCATTTCCCCCATAGACTCATATATTTAAATGCTTGATCATCAGGGAGCAGCATTACTTGAGAGGGATTAAGAAGAATGGCCTTGTTGGAGGAAGTGTGCTACTAAGTGTGGTCTTTGATGTATCAGGAGCCCAAGCCAGGCCCACTGGCTCTCTCTCTTCCTGTTACCTGTGGATCTGCATGTAGAACTCTCAGCTCCTTCTCCAGCACCAACCTGACTTCAGGCCACTATGCTCCCAATCATTATGACATTATGACAATAAACACCAACTAGATGCCTTCCTTTATAAGAGTTGTCATGGACATGGTGTCTCTTCACAGCTATAGAACACTGACTAAGACACCCATCAATCCCATCAGTCAGTAATATAATATAATATGATATATCAATCAATGAATCAATAAACATCCTACCCCTCAAAGATAATCCTTCCATCTCAAGATCTTTTATAACACTTGCAAATTCTCTTTTGCCAAGCTGGGTAACATATTTTCAGAAATCAGAGATTAGCATGTTTCTACCATTGAGAATGTGGGGATCATTATTCCAGCTACCACTTACTTCAGCTTTATTATGTGGGAAGCAAAAAACAGTGAAACCACCTTCGAGGGTTGTGGCTATCAAAACACTTACTAGGGGCTAGAGAGATGGCTCAGCAGTTAAGCGTTCTTGTTGCTATTGCAGGCTAGAGTTTGGTTCCCATCACCCATGTTGGGTAGCTCATAGTGTTGTCTTTAATTTGACCTGCGTGGATCTAACACCATTTTCTGGCATCAGCAGGCACCTGTACCCAATGTTCATATACACACATTCATAGATAAATAATAAATATATTTTAAAAGAAGAATGATTGCATGCACAATGCTTTAGCTGAGTGTGAGGCACACAACTGTGGTTAACATGGCTGTTTATGGCAAATGATACTTAACAAGGGCTAAGAGATAAACAAGCACGCCCTGCTCATGTCATAGCGTTTTATTCATGGCCCCAAAGGTTTACTCTATGGCAGAAGACACACGGAACAGTGTTTCTACATATCCATAGTGCTTCTGGTACACCTTTGGCCACAGAAGCGTGAAAGAGTTCAACTGGCCCATCTTATTACAAGGGTGGCCGCGTTATTGAACTCTATTGACAAAAGACTGGGTTTTCTAGCAAGACGGAGCTTCATTAAAATTCTGCAGAGACTGAAAATTCAATAATCTTTCTCACAAAGCACTGCATGAGCTGGGATGATTATGCAATTTCTTTCTCATTCCATTCCCTTTGCTAAAAGCATTGCCACTTCTTGTTTGGTACAAAAAGGCGGGTCATTAAATGAGCATTCGCTATAGGTGATTAAGCGGAAAGTTTTAGAGGTTCACCGACTCCTTTCTCAAGGCCTAATTGAGGGCTTGATAAGAGAGTAGAGAAAAATAAGGCACAGCACCATCTCCACATTCTGGTCTAAAATATAGAAACTCTCATGCTAGTTATACTTACCAGATCACTTCTTTGAGATGTGATTTTCCCTTTTACTCAATTCTATCCTCTCCCAGCACTCTCTCCTCTATTCTTCTGACCTCTGTCTACTCTCCCTCTTCTCTCTTGAAGCATTAACTCACATGAGACAGAGAATGCAATTATGCTCAATAAGCCTCACACTTCTTGGGCAATTATTGGGCGGCAGAACAAAGAGACAAGAATACCTATCTTTCTAGACTCACTTAACATTTCATACTTGATTGAATTAAGAGAGTGAATCTGGAAACCTGAACTAGCAAGTAAGTCAATTCTTAATATAACAACTAAGATAAATTTCTTTTAAATCTGGGTGTAATATTCTATTGATAGATTGTTGCATAGATAGATGATGAATAAATAGACAAATGACAGATGATAAGAGATAGATGTTATGTTGGTTGGTAGAGTCTCCTATCAATCTTCCATCTATGTGTAACTATGAAGACTTCCTTTGTCTTTTACTTTTTTGACTTTTAAACTCATACAAAACATATAGAAGAATAGGAGGCATTTAGATATATTCAACAAATATTACACAATTAATTAAGAGATCATTGATACAACAACAGTACAGTGTCTCATGTATAACACCAACTTTGTGAGACTCTCTGGCTTGGATATTTAAGAAGTTCTTCATGTGCCCTACAAAAACCTGAAATCATACAGTTTACAGGTAAACTACACTTCTTATATTTAAGAAAAGGCATCTACTAGATCCTAGGAATCTTTTACTTCCCTCAATTAAAGTGTCCTTGAAATTTCTTTAGTTTATATTCCTGAGTCTCTTTTCTAATTCAGGTCATATTATTCATGCACTATAGATATTTGGCTGATCCTCTCAGGCTCAGACCATTTAGTCATATCCCATACCTTCTTGCTCTAAGATGTCACATCTTATGTCAAGCCTTTTATCCTTAATATTTTATAAATTGAAGATCACATTGCTCTATCACTCTAAAGTCTATTCCAGCCAGTGCTTCTGTAAAATATCTGCTGAATATTATTCAGCTAGACATTACCAGAAGGTCCCATATCCAGTCATGGACCTGAACATCACTAAGCTTTTATTCTTGTGTCTTCTTTGAAATGGAAAGTGTATTTTAGTTGGCTCCCTTTATCAGGAAAGGAAACAAGTGAGTGACAATACATGTTAAATATCTATGTATCAACCTCTATGAACCTCAAAACTATTTCAATATATGGGTATCAAAACAAATAATAATACAGTCAGACTTTATCTGAAGTGCCCAGGGCATGGCCTCCATTGTCTTCGATTAATGAATGAAGAGAAATAGTCCAGTACCATTGTTGGAGTAGGAGAAATGTCATATCCCTTTCTACCCCTTTTCTTCAGAGCACTTGAATAACCCTTCATGGGCTGATACTGGATCTATAGGTAAAATGAAGAGCTGAATAGACAATAATAAATGACACGCAGACTGGTTGAAAGTACATTGCAGTACAGTTGTGCTATAAGCCAAGATAGGGAATGACATGCAGGGAGGGCAGTATGTGCAGAGTTCTTATATCTGAGCACTGTCAGGGAGCTTATAATTATGATCTCCAGAGATGAGCCAGCAATAGAGGCAACTGGGAACCAATGGAGCTGACCGCCTAACCATCCAGTCTGGCAGGCTGCGGTGTATTGTAAGGAGGCTGCTTGTTCATTTCCTGACTGCCCAGACTTCCAAAATAACCACACAGAAACTATATTATTTAAATCTAGCTTGTTATTTGCTAACTTAATTTAATCTTAATTTAACCCATTTCTAGTAATCTGTGTATCATCACATGGTTGTGGCTTGCTGGCAAGATTCCAAACGGTGTCTATCTCTGGCAGGGCTACATGGATTCTCACTAATCACTAACTCTTCTTTTTTTTTCTCCCAGCATTCAGTTTTGTTTTCCCTGCCTACCTCTATTCTCTGCACAGGCCCAAGAAAGCTTTTTCATTAATCAATGGTATTCACAGCATACAGAGGGGAATCCCACACCACCTCCCCTTTCCTGTTTAAATAAAAAAGGAAGGTTTTAACTTCAACATAGTAAAATTACATATAACAAAACAGGTAACAAGCAATAATTACAGTTATAATATTTATAACTATTTTATCTTTTATCATAACTAAGGAAAACTATAAATACAACTATTAATTCTTTAACTCTATCAAAGACTCCAGAAGGATATAATATTACCTAAGTAAATAGGAAATGCATTGCAAGCAATTTCCAAAACTCTAGAATTGACAGAGACATCTCACTACCTGGACAGTCACCCAAAGTTCTTCTGTACCATTGGGGCATCTATGTTCAGCCTATAGGCCCATAGTATCCAGCAGACTTTTCCATGAAGCAGGAAATTTCAAAGACAATTCCACCTGTATTGACAGTTTCTCAGTCACTTTCTTCTGTGTCCTGCAGAATGTCTAGCATACTCTTTCTATTTTTTTTCATGAAGCAGGAACCCCAAAGGATTGTCTCACCTTTAGGCAAGTTCAGCAGTTATTTCTCTCTGGGTCCTGCATGTCAAATTTATCAAGCAGTCCAGGCAAGAACAGTTTCTTGCCCAAGAACTGCTTCTTGCCCAATCTCCAAAAGGAGCCTCTTCGATGCCCATCTTTCTCTTGAAGTAGATTGGTGCTGCCAGGAGCAGATATGTCTCGCTGTTGTGAAAAGTCCTAAATTCTTAAAACACTTTAAACGCCATATTCTGTTGTCTTTGAAAGATTTGAAGAGTCCCTATCCATCTTAAATACATCTCTGTACATCTAGAAAATCTAACTAACATGACTGACTACAAGCTTTACTATTATAGATGACTCTCTATTTACCTATATCTCTTAATTATAGATTATATTTTTAAATGAGCTGCACAGTCACAATACCTTAATTAAGAGCAGAAATATATATACATAGTATAACAAAATTGACCTTAAATTTGTATCAATAAACCAAGATCCAAACCCATGCAAATCTCTATAGCATATCCCCCTTTAAATATAAACAAACATTTATAAACAATATTTGGGAATATGGGCGTAGTCCTCTCCAAACTGCCTCCTACTTTTTGTTGGACAAAATATTTTCTTTTTGGTGGGTGTTCAAGGCAACCTTTCAGGGGTTCTTGATCCATCAAACCACATTAATATGGAAGGCTTTAACAGGTTCTCATCCTCTGTGGAAACAAAAGAAGAACCTCTTTCCCAAAGCAACATATCCTTAGACCCATATTTTGAATTCAAGATACCTTTAAAATATATATGTTAGTTTAACTTAGCAGCCCATACAATGAAATGTCTTTCTGTACTTAGTTCCTTTACAGCCAAAAAAATTCAAAGGAAATACAATAATATACATAATCCAGACTCTCTGTGTATATTCTGTCTTTATGTGGTTTATTGTTCTTTACTCCTTTTAATCCATGGCTTTCTGTACTCTGTCTCTTTCAAGACTTTGTTTTTTTTTAAACCATTTACTTCCTTTTATAAATATCTGTGCTTTATTTTTTCTTCTCTCTCCTAAGCCTGCGTACATTTATCCAACACTGTGACCCATTTAGAGGTCTTTTATGTCTGAATCTTTCCTCTTGTGTATCTTTAATTCTCTTCTGATCAGAATGGCTTCTTAAAATGCTTAGCCCTTCTTATGAACTTAAGCTGTGGCATTGCTGAGACAAATATGGTATGGAATTGCTTGCTTGCTCTGCCGAGGCCAACATGGTGGAAGTCCACTCACTCCCTCTGCAAGCCGTCCATATTGCCCAGTTCCAGTTAATACAGTGGGTCTATGTCGCACCATTAAACAGGTTGTAGCACTCTACTCATAAAACCCCATTTAAATGCTCCTTGACCAGACCTCCCAAAAGAGCCAGAGCCATTTGTGCTGGCAAACTAGGAAGCCACCATTTTTTTTTAAAGAAGCCACACAGCTTTTACTGCACCTCTCTTAAAGTAGCTGCGGCAGCAGTGAGGATTGAACAGGTAGTTTTTAAGAAAGTGGTTAGGGTATTCAAAATTACAAAGCAGTGAAGATGGTAACCTATCTCATATGTGTCACCAATGGCAAATTGCAGTTCACATTTACATAATTTCAGCCTGGTTTATGAAAACACAGAACTGAGAAATCTTTTGATATTAAAGAATGCAAATTTCATGTCCTCTGCTTATTTCTGTTCTTCCTATATAACTAGATGCCCTATGTGAAGTCATAAAATGTCAGTTTCTTGGTTCTTTTCATCTTTTGTTAGTCTAGTTATATTTACCATTTGGGAATTCTGTATCCTTAGGAAATTTTCACCTTCTTTGAAAGGTGCATCCAGAGAGGCAAGGATGATTAAGCATACATAAATGTATAAATGTAATCCATCATATAAACAAACAGAAAGACCAAAACCACATGATCATCTCATTAGATGCCAAAAAAGTGTTTTACAAAAGCGAACACCCTTTCATTATAAAATTCCTGGAAAGATTAGGAATACAAGGCACATACCTCAGTAGAATAAAGCAGTTTCAGCAAGTCCATAGTCAACATAAACATAAATGGAGAGAAACTCAAAGTAATTCCACTAAAACCAGGAATAAGACAAATGCACTCTCTGCACTTATATTCCATATATTATTTTAAATCTTAGCTAGAGTAATGAGAAACTGAAGTACATCAAAAGGATACAAATTGGAGAAGAAGCCAAAGTATCTTTATTTGCAGATGATAGGATACAATACATAAGTGATCTGAAAAATTCCATGAAGGAACTCCTACAGTTGCTAAACACTTTCAGCAATGTAACTAGATTGAAAATTAACTTAAAAGAAATCTGTGTAGGGGCCATGAGAGTTACAGCAGGTGGCAACTAGTGTTCAGATGTCAACCCACCAGAGTCATGGGTATCTGATGTAGAATTAAGCCTGTCTAGACAAGGTCTGCAGCACCATTGACTCTGAAAGCTGTTGCTCATTTTTGCTGAAGTAGCGTGATGTCTCCCCTACACTCAGTCTGATGCTTGATTATGGGTCTCTGCATCTGGTTCGATTAGTAACTGGATGAAGGCCCTATGATGATAGTTGGGGTATTCACTAATGTTATTACAAGGGAAAGCCAGTTTGGTCACCCTCTCTACTATTTCTAGGAGTCTCAGCAAGGTCATCTTTGTGAATTTTTGATGACTTTTCATTTAGGTATATAGTTTTGATATATAGAGTATATACTGGGACATGCTTCATAACTGGATCTTTTTGTCCCACAAGGACTGTGGACACTTAACAACCTGCCTTGTTCTTTTGCTCAGATGAACTGCACACAATTAGTTCATTTTTACCTCATATCACATTCAAACTAGACTACAGGCTTTTTGTAAATAGATCATAAGTTTGAAACATCACAGTTATGTACAAGGTCAGAGTTGCAGATGCCAACCAAGGTTACTAAGAATAGCATGCCAATTATTCACATGCTAGTCTACTAACAATGGATACATATCTCAAAGTTGTCATTTGGCATTGTGCCACCCATCTGGTTGTGGGTTTTCTCCTATAGCCTTGGACTCTTGTGTTGTCATGGTAAATGGCTCAGCTCCTTATCACTTGCTCTAGGATTGTGCTTCTGACCAATGAGAGAAATTTCTTTATCATGTCAATGTTCTTGAAGGAGAAGAATTTTAATAATATAAGAAGGAGCAAGAAGAAGCAGCTAGGAGGTATTAGAAGTAGGATAGGAGAATTAGTATAGAGGCAGAACAATAAAGAACTGGCACAAAGAAGTACAGAGTGAGATATTCATTTTCCACCCTCAGAGCCCAAGCACCTCACTTGCTATAGCATGCTGTATGAACCCTGAGAGGAAATTGAGGCTGGTACTCCTACATAAAAATGACAAATGGGATAAGAAAGAAGTCAGGGAAACAATGCCTTTCACAATAGCTTCAGATAATACAAAATTTCTTATGATATCTCCAACAAAGGAAGTAAAAGATAAAACTTCAAGTCACTGAAGAAAGAAAATGAAGAAAATATCAGAAGATGGAAAAAGCTCCCATGTTCGTAGATCAGTAGTACCAGCATAGTAAAAATGAGCATCTTACCAAAAGCAATCTACATATTCAATGCAATACCCATCAAAATTCCAATACAATTCTTCACAGATCTTGAAAAGACAATTTTCAGCTTCATATGGAAACAGAAACAAACCCAAGATATCTAAGGAACAAAATTGTGAATAATAAAAGAATTGTGAGAAATGTTACCATACCCAAATTTTAAGTTGTACTATAAACAGCATGGTATTGGCACAAAACAAATACATTGACCAATGAAATCAAATTTAAGGCCCAAGCATAATTCTACACATCTAGGGCTATGAGATTTTTGATAAAAAAAAGTCAGAAATATACACTGAAAATGATTCCATCTTCAACAAATGGTGTTGGTCAAACTGGATGACTGCATGGAGAAGAATGCACATAGATTCATACTTATCACCTTTCACAAAACTCAACCCCGGGTGGATCAAAGACTTCATCCTAAAACCAGATACACTGAAGCTAACAGAAGAGAAAGTAGGGAGTAGCCTTGAACTCATTGGCATACAAAAGACTTTCGGAATAGAACACTGTGGGCACAGGCACTAAGACCAACAATTAAGAAATGGAGGGCCTTCTTAAGCTAAGAAGCATCTGCATAGCAATGGACATCATCCTTAGGACAAAGGAGCACCCTAAAGAATGGGAGATTTTTACCAATACCATCTTCAATAAAGGACTAATTTCTAAAATATATAAAGAAGTCAAGAAACTAAATATAAAGGAAATAAATAACCCAATTATATATTGGAGTCAATTCTAAACAGAGAATTTTCAACAGAGGAAACTCAAATGGCTGAGAAACACCTAAGAAATGTTCAACATCCTTAGCCACCAGGAAAATGCAAACAAGAACTATTTTGATACTATATCTTATATCTGTCAAAATGGCTAAAAATCAACAAAACAACTGACAGCTTATTCTGGCAAGGATGTGGAGTAAGAGGAACACTCATACATTGCTGGTAGGAGTGAAAACTCACACAGCCACTATGAAAATCACTGTGGTGGTTCCTCGGAAAGATGAGAATCAATCTACCTTAACATCCAGATATACCACTCTGGAGTATATAGTCAAAGGGTGCTTCATTTTACTACATTTTAAAACTATATTCATTGCTGCTATCTTTATAATAGACAGAAATTGAAAACAATCTATATGTCTCCCAACAAAATAGTATAAAATTGTGATACATTTACACAATAGAGTATTACTTAGCCCTTTAAAATGATATCCTGAAATTTTCAGGGAAATGGATGGATCTTAAAAAAAAATCGTATTAGTGAGTATTCCATACCCAGAAAGACAAAATGATATGTATTTGCTTATATGTGGATATTAGCTGTTAAGTCATTGTTAACAAAGCTGCAATCCATAGAAATACAGAGGGTAGGTGTATATTAAGGACCTAGATTGAACAGATAGATCTCATTAAGATAAGGAAATAAAATAAATAAATATGGATGGATGGGGAAAGGGGCTAGAAAGGGAGGATGAAGTGAGGAGATGGAGAGGAAAGGGGATTGTGAAAGGGAATATAGCAAGAGTCAGCTAAAACAAGGGCCATTTGGGGGTAGAATGGTAACCTAATACAGTAGAAACTTCTTAAAATATATGCGTGTATGAAGGTGATCAAAACAAAATCACCAAATAATGGGGTACGGGGTTCCAACTGCCATCTCTTATCATCAAACAAAGCTTCTAGTTCTGGAATTGGGTTACATCTAATTGAGTTGTTAGCCAAAGTGATCCCAGAAAAATCTTCAAACAACCTAGATTATTGCCAAGAGAATAGGTTACTCTCCACAAGTTGACAGCAAGATTTCATTGCTGAAGACACAATGCGCACAACTCATTGAACATGGAGATGCCCAGCTGGTACCTATTGAGCCTTCGCTCTTATGTTCAAGCTTCTTTGGTACTAGAAAGTATCCTCAACGCTATTAAAAGAGAAATGTAAACATCAAGCCAAAGCCCTTTATCTACAATAGTGTACTATGTGCAATGATGGCACAATACTCGTGGGAGTGACCAACCAATGACTGATTGGACTTGAAGTCTACTCACACATGACACTGCTTGAGTGACCAAGAACCAGAAATTAAGTAGTCCTAGGACCTAGGATAAAACCACATAATACTGGTCTAAGAAAGAAAAATGTAAGGATAAAATAACTCCTAATAATATGCTGCTAAATTCAAAGATCAGCACCTTTTTCATCCATCATCAGAGAGGCTTCCTCCTGCAGCCTATGAGAACATAAAGAACCACAGACAAACTTTTAGACAGAGATTGAGCAACCTTGGAACACTCAGCTCTAAATGGGATATCTCCATCAACTCTTTCCTCTCCGAGTTTGGGGAGCTCCAGGAAAAGGGCTGAAAGAGTGTAAGAGCCAAAGGGGATGGAGGATACCAAGGGTACAAAGCCCTCTGAATCAACACAAGCAAAGCTCATATGAACTCATGGAGACTGAGACAGCATGCACAGGGCCTCCAGGGATCTTCACTATGTCCTTTACATTTATATTATGAGTTCCAGCTTAGTGTTTTTATGGGATTCCTAAGTGTGCCAATGAGTGGGTCTCTCATTCTTGTGCCTTCTCTTGTGCTCTTTTCCTTTAATTTGCTTGTCTTGTTCATCTTTGATATGATAGTTTTTGTTTTATCTCATGCTTTATACTTCATTTTGTTATTTTTTGTAAAGGCTAACAAATTAACTGCTTTTTACACTTACTGGGAGAAAGAAAATAAATTACCTCCAATGGAGTGACACTGGCTATATCAATGACTCCATGGCAGCCCCTGTATTTGTTTA
>PVIU01030125.1:0-16534 GCA_004026605.1 Ondatra zibethicus | reverse complement strand
GTAGTATAAACCTGGTCAAAAGTCAGTGGCCTTTTAGTTCATAACCCTAGGAGGAACGTAGTATTGTTGTTTGACTACATGGGCATGCTGCCAAATTGCCTTCTAAGTATTCTTTTTATGCCCATGAATTAGCACTGCTCTCAGCCTTGGCCAGAGAAGCTGCTTCTACCACGGGTAGCAGTTAAGACAAAGAGTCTGCAGGGCGGTGGTAGCGCACGCCTTTAATCCCAGCACTTGGGAGGCAGAGGCAGGCAGATCTCTGTGAGTTCGAGGCCAGCCTGGTCTACAAGAGCTAGTTCCAAGACAGGCTCCAAAGCCACAGAGAAACCCTGTCTCAAAAAACCAAAAAAAAAAGAGTCATAACTGGCCAATGTACTGAGAATAAAAGATTGTTGATGCCAGGCAGTGGTAGCACACACCTTTAATTACAGATGCCGGCAGATCTCTGAGTTCAAGGCCAGCCTGGTCTACAGAGTGAGTTTCAGGACAGCCAGGGCTACACAGAGAAACCCTGTCCTTTCTGATGTGGGGGGACAACTGTTGAGTGCTCAGCCTAAAACAGAACTAACCCTCACTCCCCAAGACTCAGGAAACATCACAGAAGAGAGACAGTTAAGAATGTAAGGGCGAGAGGATGCAGAGAAGACTGTGGAATGCTGTCTTCCAGACAAGATGTGGCCATTGCAGTAACAGACCCACTGCAGCTGTGGTCACCTGCACCAGACTGAGCCATCAAGAACAGTCAGCGTCTCCACAGGCACCACTAACTGGACTCAGTGGGTTACAGAAGAAAAGGAACGGGGAGAGGAAATGGTGAGCACAAGGAGATGTGTTGGGGTGGTATCCAGAGGGAGTCGAAAGGGAGATTAAGAGGTACATAATGTCAAGATACATTGTATATATGTACGAAATTGTCAAATAAGAGATAAAGATATTTGAAAATAAAGAATGCAGTGCACCATTGAGGCCACAAGTGAGATTTGAGAACTGGCATGGAGAATCAAAACTGGGAGTTAGAGATGACATCTTTTCTGCAACGTGGTTTGAATGAGAATGGCCCCCATAAATGCATATGTTTGAATACTTGGTCCCCAGTTAGAGAAACTGTTTGGGAAGGATGAAAGATGTGACCTTGTTGGAGATGTGTCACTGGGAGTGGGCTTGAAGGTTTCAAAAGCGCACCCCAGGCCCAGGCTCTCTGTCTCTCTGCCTGCTGACTTTAGAGCAGGTGCTGCTCTAGCACCTTGTCTGCCCACTTCTCTCCATGATGATCATGAACTAACCCCCTAAAACTGAAACAAACCTTAAATGCTTTCTTTTATAAGAATTGCCTTGGTCGTGGTGTCTCTTCACAGCAATAGAATACTAATTAAGACTATGGATGTGTGCCTGTGTGAGTTCCTGTGCCCCACTTGCATGCTAGTGATTGGCCATCCTTTATAAACCAATTAAGACAGCCAACTTGATAGTAAAAAAAAGCAGAAAAGAAAGATTTATTCACTATGGTCAAATTGGAAGGGCTGACAAGGAGACTCAGTGATCCCAAGTCTCTACCTTTGGGGTTCTGAAAAGAGGTTAAAGAAGAGACCATAATTATAAATATCTAAGTAGTCCTCACTTAGGCATGGTTGTGAACAAAACTGGCCCATCATTTTTCTCCTGTAAGGCAGTCTGAAGGGATTTTTGTTTGTTTGGCTGGTTGGTTGATTTTTGGTTTTTCAAAACAGGGTTTCTTTGCAGTTTTGGATCCTGCCCTGGAACTAGCTCTGTAGACCAGGCTGGCCTCGAACTCACAGAGATCAACCTACCTCTGCTTCCAGAGTGCTGGGATTAAAGGTGTGCACCACCAACACCTGGCTAGTTCTAAATTTTGAGGCAAGAAAATAACTTAGAATGTCCTAAGAGCTGGGGAATATTAAGTATTTTAATCTTTTTGGTGCTATTATAAATGGAGTTGTATGTTTTTAAGGTATGAGTGTGCAGGTGCACAAAAACCTCAGCTGTCTTTGATGTCTCTTCCACCATTTTTTGAGTCAGAGTCTCTCACTAGCCAGGAGATGGCCAACTGGAGGGTAGGCTGATGGCCATTCAGTCCCAGGAATCCTCATTTCAGTATCCCCAGAGAATCTCACCATCAAACCAACTGGCATGTTTTCACGTGGATTCTGGGAGTCAAACTCAGCGCCTGTGCTTGTAAGGCAAGCACTTTACCAACTGAACCATCTCCCTAGCCCCGTGAATTGTATTCTTAATTCAGTTTTTTTGATTGCCCATTCCAAGAGTAAAAAAGCATACCTGGGGGACCAACCAGATGGCTCAGCTAAAGGCACTTGACACCAAACCTGGTGAGTTTGATCCTGGAACCCACACAATGAGAACTGATTGCTGCGGGATGTCTTCTCGCCTACACACACACCCTGTGGTGGTTGGTAAACACACACACACACACACACACACACGTGCGCGTGCACACACACACACCCGAAATACATGTATGGTATTCGAGTATGCCTCAGGACTACTGATAATAGTACTAGTACTGTTCGTGGATGCCTTAGGATTTTCAAAATGCAAGACCCTGTCATCTGCTAGTAGGGATATGTTGGCTGACATCTTTCCAAAATCAAGAGAAACAACGAGAGGAACTCCATAAAAGTGAATTCCTCAAAAATTTCTAACAGAATTTCTAGGTATGATCCCGCCTCTCCAGCTTGCTGTTCCCCTCCCCCACCCCTGGAACGCAATCTGCGTGCTTGTCCTCCTGGTCGCCATGGTGAGAGAAGCTCTGGGCGCACTCATTCTAGCAGCCAGGAAAGACTGGTGTGTGGTTAGGGGTAGGTGAACCCCTGGCCATTCAGCTAGGGGATCCCGGTCCAAATCCGGGTACCTAGTTAGAAACCATGCCTGTGGTGCTACCCTCCACCGACCGCAGCCAGGACTCGCGCGTCGGGGCTCCAGAATGGCGCCAGGCAGCCCAGGCCACTTCGCGCAAGGCGCACCTTCTGACCGATCGCTGCGGGCAGGAGGCGGTGACCATGTGGCAGCCCAAAGACAGTGTGCTGGATCCGAACTTGGCTCGCCACCTGGGCCGCGCCGCCTATATGGAGCCCTGGCGCTTTCGCGTGGAGATGCTGAAAGGCGGCGGCACCCTGGAGAAGCCACCTCCCGGAGAAGGCGTCACTCTGTGGAAAGGGAAGATGAAGCCCCCGGCCTGGTACGCGCTCCTACCGCTGCCTATGCACCGCGACGCGCGTGCCCAGCAGACCGCCGAGGTGGTGCACGCGCACGCGCGCGGGGCGCGCCTCACCGCCGCCCGCCTGGGCCGCGCGCAGCACCAGATCAATGGGCAACTGCGGCTTTTGCTGCGCCAGCGCGAAGCCAGTGATCTCAGACTCAGCGAGGTGCGCAAGGGCCTGCTCATCAACCAGCAGAGCATCAAGTTGCGGGGCTACCGACCGAAGTCCGAGAAGGTGTGACTCTCCCCTCCACCACACCAGAGGCAGAGGTTGACCCTTCCTTCCTCAGATTGACAACACCTCCCATGCTCCATTTCCAACGATAACAACCCCAGGATAGGGTGGCTATGCCTCCAAGTACCAAAGCCTAAAAGTCTCCCCTAAAGTATTACAAAATTAGAGTGGCAATCTGTACCCCAAGAAACAATGTTTGGCCACCCGTCCTCTATAAGCCAATTAGAACAGCCAAATTAATAGTAGAAAGCAGAAAAGGTATTTAAGCAATGAGGCCACACTGAGAAGAGGGACAAAGAGATCCATTCAGTGACCCTCTTCTGTCCATCTTCGTGGTCCTCAGTGAGATTAAAATTTAAAGAGGGAGCCACGATGCCCACATCTAAGCAGTCCGAGTCAAGCTGGTCCTGCTCATCGCTGCATTTTGACTCAGCTCTGTCTCCCCAACAAGGTGGTCTGACCAGCAGTATTGTGTGAAATCCCTTTCTGGAATGAAAAGTCCTCCTCCAGCAGGCACCAGGCCTTTTCCTTCTCCCAGTATGAGGGATCTGGGGTGAATTCCAGTTTCCTGGGGTTCATTGATAGATTGAAGGACACAAGTGTCCCTTTAGAATATCTCCGTTCCTGTCAGGCTGCTTACAAAAGGATAAAATCCCCAGCCCCTTTCGCCAGTAGACAAACTGTTCCAAATCCTCCCTGAGTCACAGGGCATGAAAATCTTCCCAACGAGGAAAAGCCACAACCCCAAGTCTGAACATCAAATCACCTCTACCCATGCTCCAACAGTTCCCCAGACCCACAGGGTCTGCCTTGGCTACGGGGCCGTGATGCCCCAACTTCACGGGAGAAATACCCACCCTCATAAGGGTACTTGATGACACTGTGGTTCTCAAACCAGATGAACCACAATCCCACAGAAAATGGAAGTACCAGCACTCGGGAGGCAGAGACGGGCAGATCTCTGTGAGTTCGAGGCCAGCGTGGTCTACAAGAGCTAGTTCCAGGACAGGCTCCAAAGCCACAGAGAAACCCTGTTTCAAAAAACAAAAAAAAAAAAATGGAAAATAAAACCCAGCGCTGAGCTAGGGAGATAGCTCAGTGGGTAAGAACCCTTGCAGCGCGAACGTGAGGACCTGAGTTTGAATACTCACATCCACAGAAAAGTCAGACATGACTGAGAGTGCCGGTAGCCCCAGCACTGAAAGCTGGAACTTAGCCCAGTGATCAAATTTTAAAAAGCCCCAGACCCGGGCTGGAGAGATGGCTCAACCTTTAAAGGCTAGGCTCACAACCAAAAATATAAAAGGTCCCAGACCCACTCCCCACTCCCAGTGGAGTGAAACTCCTCCAATTGCAAGTTCCAAGCTCTGCAGTTCATAAGGATGTAATGTCCTCTCCACTATGAACGATAACTCCCCACCTCCAGCCTTCTCCTGAGAGTAATTCTCCCCTTCTTTTCTAGATTCCAGACAAGGCTGACAGCATGCTGGTCTGGGAGAAAGAGGAGCTGAAGTCCATGAAGAGAAAAATGGAGAAAGACATGGAAAAATCAGAGACCTTGCTCAAAGTTAGGGGGTACCTGGAGTGGGAAACCACCTAAGGCACAAACTGCTCTAACCTAAGTGGGGTTGAATATGGTCAAAGTACATTGTGTACAGTTATAAAAACGTCACAGTGAAACCCGCTGTGTAAAATTAGTATAAAAACTTTTTGGTTTCTCGAGACAGGGTTTTTCTGTACAGTCCTGGCTGTCGTGGAACTGACTGTAGATCAGGCTATTCTTGAACACAGAGATCCACCTACCTCTTCCTCCAGAGTGCTAGGATTAAAGGTGTGCACCACTATTGCCCAGCAATAAAAAAGTGTTTAAAAACCACAGCAAATAACTAAATAGCCCTCTTCTCCTGATACTCAACTGCTCGTCACTTCTGTCTACAGACTCCTCTAGGTGGGATTGGTATCTGACCAATTTGTCCCTGTTAGCAGGGCACCGAGCCCCCACTCAGCATACTCTAGCATACAGTAGGGACTTGATAAATATTTAGATTCGTGTAGGAAAAACATTATTTTCTGAAGGGCTGGGATTGAACACACTGAGTTATATCACAGGACCATTTTTTTGGTTATTTTAAATGGTGTGTACATTAGAAGGGGAGGTTGTACATGTTGTGTAGGTGCCCCTAGGAAGCCACGGCTGCTCTTCCAGAGGTCCTGAATTGAATTATCAGCAAGCACACGGTGGCTCACAATCATCTATAGTGGGATCTGATTCCCATTCTGGCATCCAGGCACACACAGACAGAGCACTCATATACATAAATAAATAAGTCTTTTTTTTTTTTACGCTTAAAGAAATAAAAATCAAAGCAGGCACCAGTCTATAGACTGTAATTTGCTACTGCCCCACCCCACCCCCCAAAAAACCAAGAACATGCAAAACTACCAGCTTGGTTCAGGGGACAAAGAGAAAAGGCACCAGGAAAAAGCACCGGTTTCTAAAAAGCCTCTCCAGCATCTAGGTGGGAGATGTGTTTACAAGGATATTTACATATGCAAAAAGACTTCTATTTTGATGAAGTTGGGCTGCACTTTAACAATGAGCTGAGTCAGTTTTTGTGTTTTGGGGTGGCTTCAGCCCTACCCTCAACCCCCAAGCTGGCTTTCTTCCTTCTTTCTCTGGCTCTCAGGCTCTGGCCTCCTGCCGGGACACTCTGAACTTCTACTATCAGGAAAGGCTTCAAGCTGTGGATCTCATGAACCAGCCGCTGGACAAGGTTCTGGAGCAAGCTGGCCGCCACTCCTGGGTGGACATCACCAGACCCCCAACGCCTCGAACTCAGGGCCTGAAAACACCTCCCCCTGACCCCGTGGGCACATATACCCCAGGTAGGCAGCACAGGAAGGTGTCTGCTAAACCTACACCTTCCATTAACTGTTCCTTAAGTACACAGCCTTGCTTGGCCTCTTTCCCTGGACGCTTCCAATAACACCCATACATTCACAGGTTCCACTTCAAAAGAAGTCAATCCAAGACACAATTTAAATTATCCTCACTTACTAGCCCTTACCTGGGTATTCTCCCAGTCCTTCATCCATGGCCCTTCACCCTTGGCCTACCACCATCATAGAAAGGGTAGGGGGGAGGAGAGAGATAGCAGCCTGTGGCCCCCTAGACATCCTGTGCTTTCACAGCCTGTGCTAAGGCCTTGTTTGAAGCCAAGCGCTTGTTGATGGAGTCCAAAGACACGTTAGCGGAAATGGCAAAGAATGAGGTGGACATTCAAAATCAGCAACAGCAGATCAGCGACCGTGTATGCGGCACACTGGCACAGAAGATGCGCGAGACCTCGGAGTTGAAGGTGTCCAGGCAACCTGGAGAGGCTCCAGAGGGTGGCTACTGCTGGAGTAGGTGGGGAAGGGAGGGACAGTGGCCCAGTTGGAGACCTCTGTGTTCCCCATCTGCAGGAAAGAATGACCATGACTTTAGGGCTAATGAGGGGAACTATCCACCGATGCAGGAAATTCAATCAAGAGATGTATGTCACGAGGGGCCTTATCAAGGTAAGGTTTGAGGGAGAATTTTATAAGAAGGGGACAGGGGAGTGCATGTATATGGTAGGCTAGGCCTCACTGTTCCCCACAACAAACTCTGCCAGGGTCCTCTGTTGAAAAGAAACCTGGAGGCTCGAGAGAAGCTGAACAGACCCTTGGTTCGCATGTATCAGAGACACGTGGGCACCCAGCTCCCCGAGGCTACGCGCCTTGCCCAGGTATGCTTCTCGGGGTGGTGGGGGCCACGTCCTGATAAGCTCCCTTCCCCAAGTACACCTGACAGAGAAAGAACTGCTGGCTGCAGGGCTGCCGCCGACAGCTTTTCAAACCAGTCACGTTGCTGCATACCATTCTCGGTTTGGCCCTCCCACAGTCCAGTCTGAAACTCTGAGCATACATTGCTCAGATGTGTTCCACCATTCCCGGAGCACCCTGCTGTAAGAGCATCCCTCCCTCAGCCATCTCAGCCATTTATGCGTGTGTTGTGTTTTGTTGTTTTTTCACACGAACCTGGGTCAGCTTTTTTTTCCTGGGACCTCTGCAACTGACATCTACCTCCTCGGCTATGCTTTTCGAAAGCCGGGCCCTTCCAGGTGCACGCCTGGCAAGTGTTAACATCTACCCCCTGCATAGAATTCTGACCCTCTTCACATCTACTCTACGCTCATGCCTGAGGCTCAAGGCACCAGCTCAAGGCTCTGGGTTTGGCTCGCCAGTCCTCCAGCACTGCCCACTCCCTTCCCAGCACAGCCCCTTCTTCCCCAACACTATCCAATTTTTCCCCAGCCTAAGTCTCCTCAGCGAGACCCCGCTCCACCCGCAACACATCCCCTCCCCAGTTTGGCCCGCTCCACCTCAAAACAGTCCCCACCTCCCCCAGCACTGCCCAGATCCTCCTCAGAAAGACTGTGCTAGCTCCAATACTTCCTAAAAGCCCCACCCCTGCGCAGAACGCCCACGCCCCTTCTCAACAAGACCGGAGCCTCCACAGCAGACCTGCTGCCCTGTCCCTTTTAAAGCACTGTTCCTCCCCCTGCAAAGCCCCTTGCTCCTTTGCCAGGACCTACCCCTCCCAGTGCAGCCTAGCCACCTCCTCGCCGAGGCCCCGCCCTTCCCCAGCAAGATCGCTGCCCTTTCCTTCTCCAGGGTACTGACAAGCTGATGCGCCACAACTTGCACATGGAAAAGAATTTAGAAGAGCTCCGCGTAACACACGACAACCTCGCCTGGAGCCTCAACTGTAAAAAGACAGGACATGACGTCGACTTCGATGTCGTGCGCCTGCGCCTGCGCCAGCGCCACCCTCATGTGTGCTATGCGCAGGAACAGAACATGGTCAACGACTGGGACCCTCGCACACCACCGCGCAACCGAATCAGTACTGTCCCCAAGTGACCTTATGCTCAGGCGACTGGAGAGATGTCCTCAGCTAGATAGCTCTCCCACCCCTCTGACTCATCTTCCCTTCAAACGCCCTCTAGCAGAACTTTAATTAAAGATATTGTCACTTATTAGGCATCTACCTATGTCAACCGTGCCACAAAACCTAATGTGCACTTGCTGTCAGATTGTTAGGATCCAAATCCAGGTCCCTAGTTTCAAGCTGCGTGGCTTTGGGTCACGCACACACTGTCCTTCTCCAATCTCAGTATCTCTGGCCTGTAAAGTGAATATTACAGCCCCTGTTCTGAATGGTTGTGGTAAGAACAGATGAGTATATCTGTAGAAAGTCGGTAGCACAGCTACTCCCTATCGGAACTTGAGCAGTAACATAGAACTGTTATTAACATTTCATAAAATGAAATGAAACCCAGGCAAAGAGAAATTAAGCCGATTGCCCAAGGTCACACAGAATCTCTATCCAAGGCTATAGAGCCTGCCCTCTTAACAGAATGCCTCTGGTCTCTGCTTCTATCCTCACCCCACAAAAAGTACCAGACTCAGAACTAGGCAGGTGGCAGCACTGAGCACAGCTGATAGGTCACTGCCCTTGTGAAGCTCACAAATCCATCCCCTACAGCCAGCTGTGTTCTCTTGGGAGAGGCCCATTCACATCCTGTTGTAGCTCAGTTCCTCCTGTGTGCTCTGGTTACCTCAAACACCAGCAAAGAACTCTGCTGTCTGTTCTCCCTGGGTCCCAGGACCTAGAAATCACAGAGAAGGGGGAGGGAGCTTACTGCAGTCACACTGTGAAATCCGAATTCATGGATTCAACCAGTGCCAACTTGAAAAGAGTCTCAGGACTCGAGGGCTCAGACTTCTACATCAGCATCTGTCAGCCTCTTCTCCCTTCCCCCAAACTGGTCAGGAAGGAACACACCCACCGGAAGGGAGTGTTTGTTTGTTTGCTTTTTGTTTTTTAGCTATGTGTACTTGTATTGGGAGATCTGTGTGCATAAGAGTGTGGTTGACCACAGAAGCCAGATGAGGGCTCCAGATTCCTAGAGCTGGAATTATAGGGTGTTGGGAGCAACCCTTTGTTGATGCTGGGAACTGACAACTGAATATCCACCCTCTGCAAGTGCAGTACACACTCCTAACCAGTGAGCCATCTCTCCAGCCCCAACCCAAGGGAACTTAGAAAAGACATGAGGGTTGAAGCTCACCAATCAGATTCCATATTTGTGAGTCCCCCTTCTCACTAGGAAAAGTATTGTAGCCACCAATCAAAGCTTGTGACACTTTTGTGGTCATTTGTAGACAGTCACAGAGCATTGAAATTCCAGTCATTCTGACTCGCCACAGTGCCCCCTAGCAGGGACGAAGCAGCAGAGGGCCTGCCTCCTTGCTTCAGCCCCCTAACTGGGAGTATGTGTCCTCCTGGCAGTCTGCTTAGCACCCTGTGATTGCACGTCTCATTCTTTCAGCTCCTGGCTTCACTGTGACAGATGCCTTCCAGGGGTAGTGCAGAAACACTGTCTTAAGATTCTTAAGTGCAAAAAGGTCATGATGTGTCTCTGTGGGGGAAAAAATGCAGCGAGGTGTGTTGGCACAGATCTGTCATTCAGCATCTGGGTAGAGGCAGAAGTATCAAGAGTTGAGGCTCACTCTCAGTTACACAGAAAGTTCTAGGCCAGCCTGGGCTACAAGAAACCTACCCTCAAAAACAAAAAGGAGGCTGGGCTAAACAAAACATTTATACCGCTCACTCTAAGGCCCAGAGAACATTGCAGAAGAGGGAATGAGAAGAATGTATGAGCCAGAAGAAGGTGAATGGCTAAAGAATGCCATCTTCTAGACAGGACAGATGCAATCACAAACTCATTGCAGCTGAGGCAGCCTGCAGCTGGCCTGTCAACAGTCAGGTATGGATGGGGGAGGGATTCATGGAGCCCTATCCTTCCCTGGTGGCTCCTGATAGATTCATGGGAAAAAGTCAGTGTCTTAGATTGAGTACCCACTGATAAACCCACCAGACTCCGGTGGATAGTTCTAATCCAATGGTCACACAGGAATCCCTGCTAAACTTAGTGGATAACAAAACAAAAAGAGATCAATCTGTGAAGAGAACTGATAGGGATGGGAGTGAGATAACGGGATGGGGGTGGAAGGATCAGAATGTATCATATACAAGTATGAGATTGCCAGTAGACAAACTTAATAACAGAGGAGGCTGAGGAGATATCTCAGGCAGAAGAGTGAGTACCCAAGTTCAGATCCCCAACACCCAAATCAAAGTCAGACCAGGCAATTCTAATCTGTAACCTCAGAGCTGGGGCAGCCTGAGACAGACTCATTCCTGGCTTGGCTGGCCAGCCTGTATAAACAATTGGTAAGCTCCAGGTTCAGCGAGAGACTCTGTCTCCAAAAAACTAAGGTAGGGTGACAGAGGAAGCCGCCTAATGACAGCCCTGGCTTCCACATACACATACATGTGGTGTAGGAGGTTCTTCTGTTCATGTGTTGCTTTCATTGGTTAATGAATAAAGAAACTGCTTTGGGCCTGATAGGGCAGAACTTAGGTAGACAGAGAAGATAGCACTGAATGTTGGGAGGAAGAAAGCAGAGTCAGAGAGAAGCCATGGATCCTCTGCCAGAGATGGATGCCGGTTAGAATCTCCTGTAAGCCACTGCCATGTGGTGATACACAGATTAATGGAGATGGGTTAAACTAATATGTAAGAGTTAGTCAATAAAAAGTTAGAGCTAATAGCCAAATAGTGTTTTAATTAATACAGTTTCTGTGTGGTTATTTCAGGTATAAGCTATCTAGGCGGCCAGGACAAACAAGCGGCCCACTCCTCCTACACACATGCACATGAGCCATACACATACATACACATGCATACATTCATATACACTGTACTATACACACACACATAAAGACTGACTTATATTAGCTTCGTTTAAGCTTGCACTACAATGCTATTTACTGTAAATGCATCAACAATATCGTCATCCTAAATAAAGTGCCTTTAAATGGAAGCTGAAAACAAGGTTGGATGTGGATCATTTGATTAGAATGTGGTCAGAGATTCACAGGAAGCTTACTTTTTGTTTCCCAAAAGAGCCATGGTCCAGCATTTACTGACTCAGTGCTCACAAGGGCTTTCTAAAGCATAGCTAGGACAGCTGACTGTTTACAAAGAAAACCTCTGGTGATAGTGCAGTACCAACCTGCTATTAACTGCTGGGGTTTTTCTACAAGTGGGTTTCAAGGACCCGAAGCAAGAAGCTGTTAGGAAATTCTGCAGGGTGGACCCTACTGACTGCTGTTCGGCATAGGTAGAACCACTTGTTTTTTTAAGCTATGGCCCTTCCTTCCCTGCACAAAGGTCTGCTTGTTGATTCTCAGAAACCATCCTCGGGGATGCAAATGCTCTTTTTGCAAATGACGCCTTGCCCCACAGGTTGTAGGCTACAGCCCTCATCCTTGCTGACACAGCCCATTTGTCACCTTGCCTTACACAATTCCCACGCAGCCTCAGAGGTGTCAGCTGAGTCCCAGGGGTGAGTTCCTGGGACTCAGTAAGACACTTTCTCCAGGAGGCCATAAGAGGGTGTCAGATCCACACGGTAGAGAAGAGGGAGTAAGCCGGAGGCTGTGATGCGGCTCAGATATGCCTCTCAGTCAGTACAGGGCTCAGTTTGACTTGTAAATGCTAGCAACAAAAACACGGGAAACAAGAGCAAGAGTTGGCCAGCAGGGTTGTAGCAATGAAAAATCTTACACACAGCAAAGGGAGCCACAGAGTGCAGAGATGCCTCAAGGATGAGAAAGAATATTTACTCCATTTGATTGAGAAACAGGCTAATGTCCAGAGCAGCAGTTTTGGGGGTCAAATGGCACATTCACAGGGTTGCCAAAGACCACCGGAAAACACAGCTATTACATTACAATTCATAATAGTAGCAAAATTATAGTTATGAGGTAGCAATGAAAATAATTTTATGGTTGGGGTCACAGCAGCATGAGGAACTGTATTAAAGGGTCTCAGCATCAGGAAGGTTGAGAACCACTGGTATAGAGTATACATGAAACTGAAAAATGGGTACTCCAGTGTGAAATTAGGAAATGAGCCAAATAGATGCCTCTCCAAAGAAGAAATAGTCCAGGTCTGCAAGTCTTCTCTTCTATGCTGGCCACAGTCGACTCACTTGTTCAGTAGAAATAGTCCAGGTCTGCAAGTCTTCCCTTCTATGCTGGCCACAGCTGACTTACTTGCTCAGTGGCCTTATTAATCTCACTTTGAAGTAGTACCTGCTAGGCCTAGAGAGATGGTTCACCAGTTAAAGCACAATACACCTTTGTGCAACAGTTTCCTCTGAGGGAAACCAATTAAGAGATCAGAGGTAAAGCCACAGTGAAACATGGTCTTTTAGGACAGAATGTTACAAGGGGGTAAAACAATGGATTGTACTTGGGAGGAGGGGATGTATCCTAAAAACAGAATTATACTGTAACCAGAGTTTTCCTGTCCGGACTGCCTATTGCCAAATACCCAGCAGCCGCTTCCCAAGTTACCACACAGAGGGTTATATTACTTATAAATGCTCAGCCAATAGCTCAGGCTTGTTACTAGCTAACTCTTACACTTAAATTAACCCATATTTCTTATCTATGCTTCATCACATGGCTCATGGCTTGTTACCTCATTTTCTATGCATCCTGCTTGCCCTGCAACTAGCCTGTGTCTCCAGCACCTGTCCCAACTCCACCCTTCCCTCCCAGCATTCTCCCTGTGTCAGGCCATCTTGTTCAATCTCTTTCTGCCCTGCTATCAGCCAATCAGCTTTATTAACAATGAGCATAATCCACAGTATTATACAACTCAAAATAGCTTCAGTAAGCCCCTGAAACTGAACAGATTCACTAGTTTTCTCCCCTCTGCAATATATATAAACATGAAAAACTGCCCAGAGTCACTCATAGACAAGCCAAGCTTCCTGGAAGGAGCTCAGACCAATTGAGCTTCCTGGAAAAGACACCCCTTATAACCTGCTGAGTGGCTGCAGATTGTACACTGTGTTCCAGGTTCCCAGTGGCTGCAGACTGTGCACTGTGATCTGGGTTCCCAGTGGCTGCAGACTGCACTGTGATCCTGGTTCCCAGCTCTTATACTGGGAAGGCTTTGGTGATGCAGCTGTCTTTGAATTTTTTTGGGTCCTGTAAGTAACCTCTTGCCCATATTCCTATAAGTAACCCCAATAAAATTAATTGGTTCACTAAGTTAGACAATGGTGTTATCTGTACTTTGGTCTGGTCTGTCATTGGTTCCCTATCTGAGCTCAGCAGAAATTTCTTCACATCTCCCCAGTAACAGCGTCACACAACACACACACACACACACACACACACACACACGAAAATGAAAAGCAAAATAATACATTGTTAAGCATGAGAAGTGTGAGGTTATTTTTCTCTTGTTGTTTATTTTACTTGCTTGCTTACTTATTGAGACAGGATCTTACTAATTAGTCCAGGCTGGCTTTAAACTCAAAATCCTCCTGCCTCAGCCTCCTTGTAATAGAGATTGCAAGCATGTGCTACTAGACAAAGCAATTTTCTGCAAAATATCATATTGATTTTTCTCTTATATCCACCCGTTTCTACTACTGTAACTAAATACTTCAAGCTTGGTAACTTTATGAAGAAAAATAATATATTCAGTTCACACTTCTAGAGACTCATGGACACAGAAAATGGAACCAGCTCTGGTGAGGACCTATGATAAATAACGTGTAAGTATGAGAGAGCCCTCCTGTGGTCTTTGAAAGAGAATGGCACCCATAGGCCCCCATATACTTCATATACTGAAATGTTTATTCCCCAGTTGGTGCAACTGTATGGGAAGGATTAGGAGGTGTGATTTGTTGGTGGAGGAATGTCACTGGAGGGTGTGCTTTAAGGTTTCAAAAGCCCATGAAATTCACAGTTATTGCTCATGCTCTCTCCACTCCCCCAAACTTGAGAATCAGATGTAAGCTCCCAGTTAATGCTTCAGCTGCCTGCCTGCTGCTATGCCCCCCGACATGATGGTCACAGACACATCCTCTGAATCTGTAAGCCCCCAATAAACTCTTCTATATGTTGTCTTGGTCTTGATATCTTACCACAGCAATACAAAAGAAACTAAAACACCGTCACAGGCCAGAAAGACAAGAATGGATTCAGGGTGAGGCCTGTTCCTGTAATAACTCTCACTAGAACTAAATCCTAGGTCAGCACCCCCATGGCTCTCTCCCACCTTCATACCTCTTTTGTTAAACAACCCATGAAGCTAATTAGTATTCCTCATATATGCACAGATGTGTGGCCATCTAACGGTATGCTTCACCTCTTAAAGATCCCCAAACTGTTAATACCTCCACACTAGAGCCTGGGCTTCCAATACTGAGGGATGAACCACACTCAAATCATAGCACCCCTAATAATCTTAAACACATCTATCTCCTTTCACCCTCACCTCCACCCTAACCCTAGTTTGTGGTCCATGCCACCATCAGCCTGGGTGTTCCTATGATGCTTCCTGCCTGGCTATAGTAGCTACTTTTCTCTTGCTATGATAAAATCTCATGACCAAAAGCAACTTAAGGGAAAAGGGGTTCATTTTACCTTATGGTTCCAGAGTAGTGGTTCTCAACCTTCCTAATGCTTACGACTCTTGAATACAGTTCCTCACGTTGTGTGACCCCCCAACCATAAAATGATTCCATTGCTACTTAATAACTGTAATTTTGCTATTGTTATGAATCATAATGTAAATATCTGAAATGCAGAATATCTGATATGTGACCCCCAAAGGGGTCATGACCCACAAGTTGAGAACCATTGTTCCAGAGGGATAGGGTGTGTGATCGTGGGGAGCCACAGCAGCAGGAGCAGGAAACTGGCTGATGACATCTTTATCCACACATAGGAAGCTGGCAGAGAAAGACAAGAGGAAGTAAAGGAGGCTATAAATCCTCAAGCTTGTCCCGGATGACATACTTCCTAAAGGTTTCACAACCTCCCCAAACAGCCCCACCACCTGGAATCTAAGTGTTCAAATACATGAGAACCCCTGGGAAGACATCTCTTATTCAGGCACAGCCCTGTCCATATATGTCTCCAGCATTCTGGTCACCACCTGTGACAGGACATGGTTTACTGTGGCCCTTAAGGCTATGACATACATACAATTACCCTCTGCTCTTTCTCGCCCCCCTTACTCTGCCACCATCTCAGACAATTCTCTCTTGACTTCAGCCATTTTCATTTCTGTAAAAGTTTGTTACTAATATAATAAAGAATGATGAATTTTGTACTTTTAACCTTTAGGAGGGTTCTAGTGTTAAACATCCAAAACAGGTTTACTGCACCGAGGAAGAGAGTCCAGTTATTAAAGTACTTGCCTTACAAGCATGAGGAATTGAGTTTGATGGCCAACACCTACATAAAAGGCCAGACATGATGGCATATGCTTGTCATGTCAGCACTGGGGATATGGATACAGGTGGTTGCCTGGGGCTCTTTGGCTGGCTGGTGTTGCCGAATCAGTGAACCTCAGGTGCCAATGAGAGACGCTGTCCCAAAAAGTCAATATAGGGCTGCCAAGATAGTTCAGTGATTAAAGTAGATTGCTACTCAATCCTGACTACCTGAGTTCAATTTCAGAGCCCCAGTATGAGTAGAAGGAAACAACTACCTCTACAAATTAGTCCTCTAACCTCCACACATATACCACAGTGTGTGCTTGTGCCCCACACACATCACAAATGGTAATAATAAAGAAAAATTAAGATTGAAAAAGGGTAAGTTGACTCTAGTTTTCACAGCACGCACACACACTCACACACACACATATGCAGGTACATCATACATATGTGCACATACACATACACATAAATGAGTTTACCAGGCTGACTGTAGGACCTTCTGTGGGTTGCAGAAAAAATACATTGACATTCTTACTTCTAGAGGCCACCAGTCTTCCTTAGCTTGTGGCCTCTCCTTCCATCTTCAAAGTCAGTTAATTGTAGCATCCTCTCTCTCTCTCTCTCTCTCTCTCTCTCTCTCTCTCTCTCTCTCT
>PVIU01030124.1:0-16530 GCA_004026605.1 Ondatra zibethicus | reverse complement strand
TTTGCATATGTCTGATAACTAAGGAAGCTGAACATGTCTTTGAGTATCTTTTGGTCATTTGAAATTCTAATGAGAATTCTCTGTTTAGTTCAGTACACCATATTTTAATTGGGTTATTAAGAATTTTAATGTCTCCTTTCTTGAGTTCTTTATGGAATTTTGAGATCAGTCCTTTGTCTGATGTGGGGTTGGTGAAGATATTTTCCCATTCAGTAGGTTGCCCTTTTGTCTTTTTGTCTGTGTCATTTGCTTTACAGAAGATTCTCAGTTTAAGGAGGTCCCATTTGTTCATTTTTGCTCTTAATGTCTGTGCTACTGGAGTTATATTTTAGGAAGTAGTCTCCTGTGCTCATGCATTGAAGGCTACTTCCTAGCTTCTTCTCTATCAGGTTCAGAGTGGTCAGATTTATATTGAGGTCTTTAATCCATTTGGACCTGAGATTTGCGCATGGTGATAGATATGGATCTATTTTTATACTTCTACGAGTTGATATCCAGTTATGTCAGCACCACTGTATAAAGATGCTTTCTTTTTTCCATTGTATAATTTTAGCTTCTTTGTCAAAAATCAGGTGTTTATAGGTGTGTGGATTAATATCTGCATCTTCAATTTGATGCCATTGGTCTACTTCTCTGTTTTTATGCTAATACCAAGGTGTTTTAATTACTGTAGCTCTGAAATACAGCTTGATGTCATGGATAGGAATGTCTTTGGAAGTTTCTTTATTGTATAGGATTGTTTTGGCTATCCTGGGATTTTTGTTTTCCACATGAAGTTGATTACTGTTCTTTCAAGGTCTGTGAAGAATTGTGTTGGGATTTTGATGGGGATTGCATTGAATCTATAGATTGCTTTTGGTATTATTGCCATTTTTACTATGTTTATCCTTCCTATCCAAGAGCATGGGAGATCTTTCCATTTTTCTAGTATCTTCTTCAATTTCTTTCTTCAAAGACTTAAAGTTCTTGTCAAATAAGCCTTTCACATCCTTGGTTATTGTTACCCCAAGATATTTTATGCTATTTGTGGCTATTGTGAAAAGTGATATTTCTCTGATTTTCCTCTCAGCCTCTTTATCCTTTGTATATAGGAGGGCTACTGATTTTTTGAGTTTATATTGCAGTCTGTCATACTACTGGAAGTTATTTATCAGCTGTAGGATTTCTCTGGTAGAGTTTTGGTGTCACTTATGTACACTATCATATCATCTGCAAATAGCAGGTATCAGGGTAAGTGTAGCCTCATCAAAAATGTGTGTCAAAGACCCTTCTGTTTCTATTATGTGGAACACTTTGAGGATTATAAGAATTAGCTCTTCTTAAAAGTTCTGGTAGAATTCTCAATAAAACCATCTGGCCCTGGGCTTTATATAGTTAGTACGTTTTTTTATGACAGCTTCTATTTCCTTGCAGCTTCTAGGTCTATTTAAATTGCTCACCTGGTTTGATTTAATTTTGGTATATGGTATCTTTCTAAAAAATTGTCCATTTTTTTAACATTTCCAATTTTGTGGGGTAAAGGTTTTTGTAGTAAGACCTAATGATTCTCTGAATTTCCTCAGTGTCTGTTCTTATGTACCCCTTTTCATGTCTGATCTTGTTAATTTGGATTTTCTCTCTGCTTTTTTTCTTTTTTTCCGTTTGGATAAGGGTTTGTCAATCTTGTTGATTTTCTCAAAGAAGCAGTTCATTGCTTCATTGATTCTTTTGATTGTTTTCTCTATTTCCTTTTTGTTGATTTCAGCCCTCAGTTTGATTACTTCCTGTCTTCTACTCCTCCTGGATAAGTCTGCTTCTTTTTATCTAGAACTTTCAGGTGTGCTGTTAAGTATCTCTGAGCTTTCACCATTTGCTTTATATGGACACTTAATGCTAAACTTTCCATTTACCACTACTTTCATAGTGTCCCATAGATTTGTATATGTTGTGCCATCATTTTCATTGAATTCAATGAAATTTGAATTCAATTTTAATTTCTTTCTTTCTTCCTTTCTTTCTTTCTTTCTTTCTTTCTTTCTTTCTTTCTTTCTTTCTTTCTTTCTTTCTTTCTTCCTTGACCCAGGGGTGGTTCAGTAGTTGATGGTTCAGTTTCCATGACTTTGCAGTTTTTCTGAGAGTAGTATTGTTGTTAAATTCTAAACTTACTCCATGGTGATCTGATAAGACACAGGGAATTACTCCAATTTTTTTTGTATCTGTGGATATTTGCTTTGTTACCGCATATGTGATCAGTTTTAGAGAAGGTTCCATAAGGTGATGAGAAGAGGGTATATTCTTTTGTGTTTGGGTGGAATGTTCTGTAGATGTGTCTTAGGTCCAATTGATTCATTACATCTTATTTCTCTGTTAAGTTACTGTCTGGTTGACCTGTACATTGGCAAGAGAGGAGTGCTGAAATCTCCTACTCTTAGTGTGTGGGGTTTGATGTGTGATTTATGTTTTAGTAATATTTCTTTTACATACATGGGTACTCTTATATTGGGGGCATATATATTCAGAATTGAGACTTCATCTTGATGAATTATTCCTGTTATGACTATAAAGTGTCCTTTCCCATCTCTTCTGATTGATTTTAGTATGAAATCAATTTTGTTAGATATTAGGATAGCAATACCCACTTATTTCTTAGGTCCATTTGATTGGAAAACCATTTTCCAACCCTTTACTCTTAGGTATTGTCTGTATTTGAGGTTGGTGTGTGTTTCTTGTCAACATCAGAAGGATGGATAATGTTTTTTGTATCCATTCTCTTAGCATGTATCTTTTTATAGGTGAATTGAGTTCATTGATATTAAGCAATATTAATGAACAGTAGTTGCTAATTCTAGTTATTTTTCAGTAGTAGTGTTTGTGTGTTTTTCTTATCAGGTTATGCTGGTGGGGGTTATCAGATGTCTGTATTTTTATGGGTGTAGTTAGCTTCCTTGGGTTGAGGTTTTCCTTCTAGTAATTTCTGCAAGGCTGGGTTTATGGATATGTATTGTTTATATCTGTTTTTATCAATGAATACCTTGTTTTCTTCCTTGATGGTGAATAAAAGCTTTCCTGGGTATTGTAGTCTGGGAGTGCATCCATGGTCTTTTAGTGTCTGCAGCACATCTATCCAGGACCTTCTGGCTTTCATGGTTTCTATTGAGAAGTCAAGTGTAATTCTGATAGTTTTACCTTTATATGTTACTTGACCTTTTTCCTTTGCAGTTCTTAATGTTCTTTCTTTTTCCTCTATGTTTTGTGTTTTGATGATTATATTATGAGGAGATTTTATTTTAATCCAGTCTATTTGGTGTTCTGTAAGCTTCTTGTACCTTCATAGGGATATCCGTCTTTAGGTTGTGAAAGTTTTTTTCTATAATTTGGTTGAATATATTTTCTGTGCATTTGAGCTGGATTTCTTCTCCTTGTTCTGCCCCTATTATTCTTAGGTTTGTTCTTTTCATGGTGCCACAGATTACCTGAGTGTTTTTTGTTAAGAATTTGTTTGATTTAATAATTTCTTTGACCAATGAGTCTATTTCCTCTATAGTATCTTCAGTGCCTGAGATTCTTTCTTCTATCTCTTATGTTGGTTTTACTTGGCTCTGTAGTTCCTGTTCATTAACCCAGATTTTCCACATTCAGAATTCCCTTGGTTTGTGTTTTCCTATTTCAGTCTTCAAGTCTTGAACTGTTTCCTTTACCTGTTTATTGCTTTTTTTCTGGTCTTTCTTAGGTATCTTTGAGGGATTTATTAGTTTCTTCCCTCTTTTTGTTTGCTTCTCTTCCATTTCTTGAAGGAAGTTTTTCACTTCCTCTTTAAAGGTCTTTACCATTTTCATAAAGTTACATTTAAAATCGTTTTCTTCTACTTCTTCTGAGTTAGGATGAACAAGACTTCTTGTTGTGTATCTGCTAGGTTCTGGTGGTACCATGTTGCTTTTTCGGATGTTGCAGGAATTCTTGCATTGGCACCTACCCATCTCATCCTTCAAATGAGGCCAGCAGTGTCTTGGCATCTTGGTCCAATCCTTGATCTGACTGTCTGAGTACTTGAGAATTTTTCTTGGTTGGCCCTCTTCTACGTCCCCTCAATTTTGGAGCAAGCTGTGTTGCAGGGCTCCACGGACCTCGCAGGAGAAAAGGTGGGTTTGGAGGCCGGGTGTGTTGGGTGACAGCCCAGCCAGCAGAAAAACTCCCTGCTGGTTGGCTAGAAAAGCCAAGGGAGTTGGGGAGGGCCCCCTAGGTTTTGTCTCACTGGAGAAGTATCAGAGAGTGGGCGTCTGCTCTCTGGCCCTGTGGCCACTGTCTCACCTCTTAGGAGCCCTCAGTGTTGGAGCAATCTCTGCTCTAGGGTTCCATGGACTTCACAGGTAAAGAGGAGGACAAAACCATCATTCTATACTGGAAAAAAAATAGCACTTTTTAATTCTATTTATGAGTTCTGCTTTGTTTAGAAAATAAACTTTCTAGAAGCATGTGCCTTAGGAAGTGAAAAAGTTATCCATGCTGAATTACTTTTGTGAAGACACCGTATTATTTCTCTTCTGATAAATTAGTTGTAGTATAAAACACTCACTGTTCAACTCCAAGATTTCAATTTATATGACACTTATTAATCTTTGGCTCTCTTTTAAGTTCACCTAAACTGACAACTAATTCATATACTAGGACGCAAAGAGTTTTTATTCTTTTAACTTTTTTAAAGTTCTTTATTTGTAATTTTCTTATACAATATGCAGATGTTTTCCCTTCTCCCAGCTGCTCCCAGATCCTTTCCAACTCCTAGGACTCAACCTTATTCTCTCTCTCTCTCTCTGTCTCTCTGTCTCTGTCTCTGTCTCTGTGTGTGTGTGTGCATGCACACATGCATGTATGCATGGCTATGCTTGCCTATGTAGAGGCAAACAATTCACATTCACCCATCTTCTACTGTCTCTAACTCTTCATGTTTTGAGATAGTGTCTCTTACTGATTACTGTTACAAATACAATGTCTGACCATTGAGTCCCTAGTATTCACATATCTCCTTCTCTCCAGGGCTGGAGTTACAAAACAATGCAAGCATAGGCAAATTTTATCTATATGCTTGGGTCCTCATGACTGCACAGTATACACATCTGCCACTGACTCATCTCCCTAGTCTGAATTTTCTTTTTGACAGAGGATTTAAAATGTGGTATTTCCCAAAGACATTTTTCTAGATAATATTTATTTTCAAAAATTAACATCAAATTCCAAAAACTACCTACTAAGCATTAGATTTCACCTCACCATAACACCTTTCTTCTATTTTATGTATATTTTTGTTGATTTTAAAATACATACATATATATGCAGATTTTTATAATACTCACAGAAATGAATCAACTATGTAAGGAAATAGTGAACAGAAATCTATAACTCACAACTGGAGACTTACAATTCAAATCTTTTCTCTATATTCTAGTTCAGTGACTTTATAAAAAACATATTTGACCTCTTTTTATTTCTTTCTGTAAAGTGAAGATAGCATCTCATTAGTCAAAAGACTGTGGTGGGAATGACACAGTACACAGAAAATACAAGTGTTGTGTGGTATCCCCTAGAGAGGCTATTTTTATGCCATTCTGAATAACTTCCAGACAGAATAACCATTGTATCACCTCATTTACTGATGAAAGAATAAAAATTTATGTTAAGAATTCTAAAGCCAGTTGGAAAAAACGCATTTGATTAATCAAAATAATATATTGGTGGTTTTGATGCTTTTAAATATTTCAGAGTTATAGATAATTTGCCAGATCTATGCACAACACCATCAGACATGTATGCCAGGATTCATAAAATGTGTTTTCCCATTTCCTTCTGTCTTTGTAAGTGTATTTTTGAAAAATAATTATTCATATCTGTATTATATACACATGTATTTCTATAATTATAATATTACATATAATATTTACATAAAATAGTTTAAAATATTTATTGTATTATGTGCATAATTCTTCTCTAATAATTTTTTATTCTCTTCTTTTTAGAATTTTTCCTTTATTTTTGAGTTTGTAATATTTTCAGAGCCCACACACATGAATCCATTCCACCTTGACTAGAGGTCAGAGAATTCAAGCTTATTTGGTTCTTTTAAAATTGTTATCAACAAGTGGCTATAAAATGAGAAGTCCTGATCTAGAGTACTTAATTATTGCTTTGAGTATAGAGGTATCTGCTCCATCTTGACTAAAGGTCAGAGATGCTCTGTTCATTTCTTCAACCATGTTAATGAAGTCTGTTGCTTCCTCTTCCCCTTTTAAAGTAAAGTATAAAAAGACATGTGGAAAATAAAGGAGTGGTTCAGCATTCATTGAATTTCACTCCTGATGCATTTCTGTGTTTCATCTCTTATTTCTCTCTTAATTTTGTTTCTCTTTGCTTAATAATTCTAATCCTCATGTTCTTCCCCTGGAACATGTGAATGCAATCAAGGTTGATTCTCAACAGGTGGCACCACAACATGTGACTTCAGATACATGACAGGTAATGCATGAATGTGTGGGCAGCAGTATAGGAGAGAAACATGTAGGATATTGTAAAGTGAATATTGCACCATATTTATAGAGGTGAGAATTGAATGCTGAGGAATAGAAAATAATAGGTAATAAAGGAAAAAAGGAAGAAGATGAGATATCTGTAATAAAATATTTGTATATAATTGTAAATATAGAAAAGGGAAAAAGCAATTGGCAGTCTGTACAATTGCTTAGAGATATTTTAAAGGACAGAGTAGCTTATGTGCAACTGTAACAAGTACAGAAATTTTTAGAATATATAGAACAGTAATGTCCTCAGTTGTCCAAGTAGAGGACCTTAAATGTTGCAACATAGAGAGAAATTGAGATAAAAATGCAAAGACCTTAATATGAATGTGGGCCTGAATATTTCTCTAAAAATACTCTTTACTTCTGGACACTTGTACTGGAGAGTTTGGTTTTAAACTCCTAGCAGCTGGAGGTAGTTTGTACTGCATGTGTTAGAAATGAGACAGGACCCTCTGCACCAGTGGAGGAGCTCTTATTGAGGAAGAATTTACAGGGCTGGATGACTATCATTAGTTCAAACCTGATAATTTAGATGAAGATGATTTAAGTACAATAGTGAGGAGTTGTTACCACCCTTGATTCTGAACAGCAATACTGAGAGTCAGGGACAAAATGGTAAAATTCAGCAAGAACTAAAAGGCTTGAAAATGTTGGTAACACCACTTACACAGAAACTGAGAACTCTACGTATCTCTTCTTATCACAAGAGCATTTCTCTTCCTAACATAATGGTACAGAGATCTTCAAGAGCCAGGCAGGCTCTTAGCAATAACTGTGCATCTCCCTTGCAAACTAGCTCACAGAGGGGAGAACATGCAAGGGTTTCAAATGTTTCCTGTAAAAGAAATGTTCATGGAAATCAGGTCAGGGCACATATTCCATTATCATTCAAGCATCTCAAAGAATTAAAAGCACCCTGTACATCTTTTAAAAGCCCCTTTTTAGCAGACCTTCCTGAAAATATGGCATGAGAACCTCTACCCCATGGGATTGAAAGCAGTTGGCCATGGCCTGTCTGTCATGAGGGGACCATTTATTGTGTAAAACACAGTTTTTAAAAGAACATCAGGGTGTAGCTAAGAGAAATAATGCCCAACATGTTCCTATTTTCATGAAATCCTTGTTGGTAAAGGCCCAAATTAATGCTACTCCTAAATACAGGGATCTAATGAATAGTTTCAGGGCTTTGTCTCCAGGCTGATAGAGACATAAAGCAGGTTTATTGGAGATAAGGAAGCAGGACTTTTGATAGCTAAATAATTAGCCTTTGCAAAAATTAATGCTATATAAATAAAATGATATACATATAATAACCATCTTAAGGCCTTTTAGGAGGAAAAATATTTCTTATTAATCCCTAAAATGATGAAAATGGACAATGGTTCCAGACATATTAGTAAAGCATTTCAGAAATTTTGTTTCCAATGGAAGAACAAACATAAAACTGGCATTCCTTGCAATCCTCAATAGCAAGAAATTGTGAAGCCTGCCATGGCCTTTTGAAATTACATTTTCAAAATCTAAAATGGGAGAATTATACCCTCAGTTGCAACATAAAATCTTAAATCATTACACTTCTTGAATACAGATATCTGTAAGGAATTTGATGCAGACAGAAAGCAAGGTGGAAAGACCCTTGAACTAGATTATGGAAAGGACCCGACCCTGTCCTAATATGTGATCAAGGATTTTTCTGTGCTTTATCATAGGAAAAGAATGAGGCATGATGACTTTCAAAATTTCTGGTCTGATGTGTGCAAAAGAAGGATGCTGCCCTGATGACATCATACCTGATCATGCTCCCACAAAGGAGTTGTAGTGAGGTTCTACAATGTGTGTTCTTGAATATTCATGCTGCAGTCAGAGAAGTGAAGGAAGATCCTGGTGATGGGTGATGATTTCAGTGTGTCGTTGTTTACTATGGAACTGATACAGGAATGCTAACTGAATGTTTGGAGGTGTATCCATAGTATATCTTGATACACAGAACTTATTTTGCAAGTATGGTGTGCAATATACTGTTGAAATAAACAACATGAGTATCAAGTCCTCAATTTTACCCTCAGGTGAAAAGAGACAAACATAAAAGTTATGCTGCTGCTCAAAGACTGGGACAGTTCAGACCTATCTTTAAAATTTAGTAACAGCAACTTCCTGCCTGGTCACCATTCCTATATTTTCAGCCTGGCTACAGGGCAATCAGTGTTTTACTAAAATAAAAATGGAGTTCATTCCCAGGACTCTGGCAGACCAGGATTGAGCCAGTGATCTTGTCTAGAGACATCAAATTTACTGAAACAGGTACAGGGAGAAACCACTGAGAGAGTGAGCCAGAGACAGAGACTGCTTAGTGTCCAGACATGAATCTGGAACCTTCAAGGGAGGAGATCTAAGCCAGGAACCCTATATGTCTGGGTGTGAGTCTAGGGCCTTCCAGGAACTAGGCCTGTGCCGGCACCTCTGCCAGTCTGGGTGTAAAATCAGAGAACTCCAAGGCAGTAGTCAGAAACCAGAGATCTCTGCTGGTCCAGGCATGAGTCTGGGACCTCAGAGGAAGAAGACCTGAGCCAGGACATCTGCAGTTACAGGTATTGGTCTGGGACATCAAAGGTAATAGGGAGGAACCTGGAACCTCTGCAGGTCCAAGCGTGAGTCTGGGACCTCTGAGGGAGTAAGCCTGATGTAGGGCCTCTGAATTTCTGGGAGCACCCAAACCTGGGAACTCTGAGGAAGTAGGCGGGAGCCAGACAGCTTTGCAGGACCAACTCCAAGCCAGGGATTTCTGCAGGAGGGATCCAGACCAGGATTTACAGAAAACAGGTCAAAGCCAGTAACCTAGGCAAAAGTAGGCCTGAGACAGCAAACTCCAAGGGAGCAGAGCAAATCACAGTAGCACTGAGCTATCTCCTGGAACACAAAGTAACCAACAGGGCAACTAGAACTGTGACACTGACTGTACCATGAGGGACAACCATCTGAGCTTTGGATTCACTGGCACCTAGATTAATTAACAGAAACTCAGACATCCCCAATCACACCTATTAGAGGAAAAGATGAGTAGAAAAGGTAAGAACACGCACAATACCACAAGGAGAAACACAACACCAGTAAAACCTAAAGACGCTACAACAGCAAGACCTGAACAACCAAATATAGATGAAGCAGAAGAAAATGACCTAAAAAATAACTCGTTTGTAACTCTTAAAGAGGAAATGAGAAATTTCATTAAAGAAATTGAGGAAAAGACAAACAAAAAAATGGGAGGACATCAGCAAATCCCTAAAATAAAATCAAGAAAAAGAAATCAAACATATGAAAGAAACTATTCAAGACTTGAAAACTGAAATAGAGACAATAAAGTAAACAAAAGCAGAGGAAATTATAGAAACAGAAATTATGAGAATACAATAGGGAACCACAAATGCAAGCATGAACAGTAGAGTACAAAAGCTGGAAGAGAGACTCTCAAGCGCTGAAGATACAATAGAGGAAATAGACTCATAAGTTAAAGAAAACATTAAATCTAACAAAAGCTTAATCCAAAATATCCAGGATATATGGGAAACCATGAAGAGAAAAATCTAAGAATAATAGGTATAGAAGAAGGACAAGAAGTTCAACTTAAAAACACAGAAAATAAACTTAACAAAATCATAGAAGAAAACTTTCCCAACATAAAAAAGATATGCCTATGAAGATACAAGAAGCTTGTAGAACACCAAATACACTGTATCAAAAATAGTGTTCTTGCCATATAATAATCAAAACTCTAAACATAGAGAATAAAGAAAGAATATTAAGACCTGCAAAGGAAAAAAAGGCCAAGTAACGTATAAAGGTAGACCTATCAGAATTATACCTGACTTCTCATTAGAGACAATGAAAGCCAGAAGGTTGTGGTCAAGTGTTACACAGTCATTAAGAGACCAAGGATGCCAGCCCAGACTACTATACCCAGTAAAACCTTCAATCACCATAGATGGACAAACAAGTTATTCCAAGACAAAACTAGATTTCACGAATACCTAGCCATGAACCCAGCCCTACACAAAATGCTAGAAGGAAAACTCAAAGCCAAGGAAGTTGGCTACAACAACAGCAACAACAACAACAACAAAAACACATAAAATTGAAGTTCTCATTGCAAGAAATTCAAAAAAAAAGGAAAATGCACAAATTAACATCACCAACAGTGGAAACTAAATAAACAGGTGATAAGTTTATTATGTATTTTTATTTAACAGTGTGACCCATTAGAGGTCTTTTATGTCTGAATCTGTCCTATTGTGAATTTGTAATTTTTTATTATCCAGGAGCACTTTTTAAAATGTTAAGTACTTCTTAAAAACTTAAGTTGTGTCATTTAGTGGTAATACGGCACCATCTGGTTTTTGTCCAGTTTAAACCTTAACTGTGCTGTTATTATGAAAATTAAGATAGTTTTAGTTTGAGATCAGCACAGTTCAGTATGGCAGACCTGCTTCTGTTTTAGAGCATTTTGGTGTCCCTGAGCCATGTACAGTTTTAGTCAGGCAGCAGTTCACATTGTCATCAAGAAAGTTGTAGCACTTTAGTCACAAAACCCCATTTAAATTTTTTGTCTCCCGTAAGAGTCAGACAATGTGCTGGCAGAGACCTGGCATTTTAAAACCATCGTCTGCTGAGTCAGGAAATTCTCTCTGAGGCACATAAACCTCAAAAAGCTGTGTTAAACTTTCTATTTGTGTCTAGAATTTTTTTCAAGTCCCCTCAGATTTTACGTGGAGTTAGTCGGCAATGTTGGGCAGCTAATTTGTAGTATGAGACATGAGCAGGCAACAGTCCCGGCCACCCGGCTCCTGCCACCCAGCTACCTTATACCCAAAATAATTACACAGAAACTGTATTCATTTAATTACTGCCTAGCCCATTAGTTCTAATCTCCTCTTGGCAAACTCTCACATCTTAAACTAACCCATTTCTATTAATCTGTGTTTACCATGAGATCGTGGCTTAACAGGAAAGATTCAGCATGTCTGACTCTGGTGATTTCATGGTGGCTCTCTGCCTCTGTGTCTTCTTCCCAGCATTCTGTTCTCTTTCCCCACCTATCTAAGGGCTGCCCTATCAAAAGGCCAAGGCAGTCTCTTTATTCAACCAATGAAAGCAACAGAAATACAGAAAGACCTCCTACACCAATAGCAATCACTGGTCATTAATATCCCGTAATGTAATTGAACTCAACTCTCCTGTAAAAAGGAACAGGCTAACAGATTGTTTATGAAAACAGAATCCATCCTTCTTCTGCATACAAGAAACACATTTGAAACTCAAAGACTGACATTGTCTCAGAGTAAAAGGTTGGGAAAAACATATTCCAATCAAATAGACCTGAGAAAGAAGTGGTGGTAGCTATCCTAATATCTAACAAAAGAGATGTCAAGCTAAAATTGATCAAAAGAGACAGAGAAGGTCATTTCATATTAATCACAGGAAAAATCCATCAAGAGGAAATCTCAATACTTAACATCTATGCCCCTAATTCAATGGAACCCTCATATGTAAAGAAAACACTTGTAAAGCTGAAATCATACTGTAAACCCCACACACTAATAGTGGGAGATTTCAACACTCCCCTCTCATGACTGGACAGGTCAGTCAGACAAAAAATGAACAGATAAATCAGAGAACTAACAGATGTTATGACTCAAATGGAATTAACAGACATCTACAGAGTATTCCATACAAAGAGAAAAGAATATAGCTTCTCTCAGCACCTCATGGAACTGTCTCAAAAATTGACCACATACTTGGTAACAAAACAAACCTCAACATATACAAGAAAAATTGGAATAACCTAATGTATCTTATCAGATCACCATCACCATGGTTTAAAATTAGAAGTCAACAGCAATGCTAATTCCAGAAAACCCACAAATACATCGAAATTAAAAATGGTCACCTGACTCATCAATCTTTCAAGGAAGAAATAAAGGGAGAAATTAAAGACTTCCTAAAATTCAATGAAAATGAAAGCAGTGTTAAGAGGAAAGTTCATAGCACTAAATGCCTACAAAAAGAAGCTGGAAAACTTCCACACTATTAAATTAAAAGAACATTTGAAGACTTTAGAACAAGAAGAAGCCAACTCACTTAAGAGAACTAGATGGCAAGATATAATCAAATTGAGAGCTGAAATAAACAAAATAGAAAAAAAACAATGCAAGGAATCAATGAGACAAAGAGTTGGTTCTTCAAGAAAATCAACAAAATAGACAAACTTATATCCAAACAAATCAATAGGCAGAGAGAGAATATACAAATTAACAAAATCAGAAATAAAAATAGACACACAACAACAGACAAAGTGGAAATACAGAGAACCATCAGGTCATATTTAAAAATCCTGTATACCACAAAATTGGAAAACTTAAAGGAAATGGAAAACTTTCTGGATAAATATCACTTACCAAAATTAAATCAAGACCAGATAAGCAAATTAACAGACCTATAACTGCTAAAGAAATAGAAACAGTCATCAAAATTCTCCCAATCAAAAAAAAAAAGCCAAGGACCAGATGATTTCAGCTCAGAATTCTACAAGAATTTCAATGAAGAACTAACACCAATACTCCTCAAATTTTTCCACACAACAGGAACAAAAGAAACATTGTTAAACTTTTTTGTATGAGGCTAAAATTACCCTGATACCCAAAACACAGAAAGATATTACTATGAAAGAGAATTACAGACCAGTCTCATTCATGAACATTGATGCAAAAATACTCAATAAAATACTGGCAAATCAAACCAAAGAACACATCCACCGTGATCAAGTTAGTTTCATCCCAGAGATGCAGGGATGGTTCAACATATCAAAATATCAAACCACCATTTAAACAAAATGAAAATAAAAACCATAAGATTATCTCATTAGATGCCGAAAAAACTTTTTGAAAAAATACAACATCCCTTCATGATGAAGGTTTTGGAGAAAGAAGGGATACAAGGAACATACCTAAACATAATAAAGGCAATATTCAGCAAGCCAAGAGCCAACGTTCCTCAAGATCCAGTAATACCACTTTTGGGTATATATCCAAAGGATGCTCAATTGTGACACAAGGACACAAGTTTAAGTAAGAGAGTTCTAAACCTACTACAAAATTATATAAAATAAGAACAAATATCCTATTCTAACTAGCTTAATTCATGTATAATAAATAACTTGACCAAGTCATGGGAGAAAAGTAACTACATTTATCCAGTCTTCAACCCGATCAACGATCTGAGAAAGGAAATAACGTTACCTAAGTAATTAGAAAGTGCAATCAAACAACTTCCAAAACATGCAGCAAATCATAGAGAAAACTGGCTAACTAGGCAATCACCCAACGTCACATTTCCCATGTTGAAGCAACCAACTTTGGCTAAAGCCTAGAATAATTGACAGATTAATTTTAAAGGCAAGAAATTTTTCAAAACAGTCTTACCCTGTCTTGGAAAGATTTGACAGTTCTGCTTATCCATTTCCTGATACTATATTTTTGTCAGTAGTTGAGGTATAGGCAGTCCTTGCCTGGAGGCTGGTTTTTCCAAGAAGAAGACAAACTCCAAGTGGAGTGTCTTTGGTGCTCAGCAATCTCTCGGGAGATTGGTGTTGCCAGAAATGGTTGTGTCTCACTACCACAGAACAATAAATCAGATTAAATACCATTTTCTACAGTTATTTGAAGAGGTTGAAGATAATCTAATTATACAGAATATAATCTTCATGTATCTAAAGAACCTGATTAGTCTAACTATAAATATGACAAACATAGATGACTATTGATCTACAATTCTTGATACCTATCTAACTTAAAGACTAAGACAAACAACTGTGGAATAATTGAGGACAACGACCACCAAATGTAAACAATGTATAAGTATCTTGATCAGAGGTAGAAATATGCACTACAATTTGGTAAATATATATATATATCAATACATAAAAAATATTTTAAACAGAGGTAGAAGCATGCATGCATACAATATTCAATATAATTTAACTTTGTATCCAACGTAATTGTCTATAAACAATAACTCACAAATACCAAACTATTATCCCACCATCCAATTTTTCCTTTTGTTTTCAAAAAGATCCCTGATCTTATAAAATTCCTTCCCCAACCCTCAGCCACATACCAACTATAATCAACCCCTAAATGATGTCCCTAAGTCTGAGGACAAACTACTGGGAGAGAGGATGTCATACTCTAGAATTACTTATAGCTGTCATGGGGGCGATGCTCATTCTAGGGGATCCTGTGAAATTAAAATGGTGGTTAAATTTCAAGATCAATGTCTGGTAAAATTGAAAATAGTCTCTGAGTATTTTGTGGAGGTCTGGCCAGAATATTGTAAAATATGTGCACCATTTCAGCTAACCAAGTTGGAACCATCTTGTGCAGCTAGTAGTAGCACTATCAGTAACATGACATCATATCAACCAGGTGGAGTTGTTGTTATGGGGCCCCATCTTCTTCCTAGAAACTTCAAATATTACTGCAGAAAAAATTCATTGTTCATTCTGGAAAACTTAAACATTATTTATATAGACATATACAGACATATATATTCAATGAAAGGCATGATAAAGAGAAAATTAATATGAAGAAAAGCAATGATGTTTTCTAAATTAATTTTTCTTTCTGTCCCAAATTATGGCTTTTCACATGAGACAGAAACGCCAGAAATTCTGGGTTTTTCTCTTAACAACAGGCTTGAAATTAGAGAGGGACTGAGCCAGAGCAAACTCCAAAACCAACTCTATAAGTTTAGAAATATAAATGTATAGCTTAGATTTTTATACTTACAGAACCTATTTGGTTTTCTTGATAGTCCCTATTGGGTAGTTATTTTTCCAACTATCAGTATTCAAACATCCAGGGTCCCTTAAATTTTTCAAAGATGAGTGTTTTCCTGAAGGGATAAAAACAGAATCCTTCCCCCATCCTATATGTTTTTCTTACTACCTGTATGATTATCATCATTGTGGATGAGAGTCATTTCTCATTTCCAAGAGGTTTCTCGTCTACAAACCGGACCTTTATTAATTTTGGTGGTATTCACAATTTTTCTTCTCCTGTGAAAACAAGAGCAAAACCTCTTCCCCAACATAGCACATTTCCTGGCTTCCATTGAGAGGTCAGTACATCCTTGAAATAAACTGCTTGATTTAGTTCAGCAGATTTTTCCATTATCCAATGTCTTTCTGCTGCTGTTGTCCCTTGTTCATTGGCGTTGGAAAATTCAAGGTTAAAAAGATATTATGTAATCTATTTCTGGGGGTATTTTACACCCCTTTCTGTTTGTTTATCATATCCTTTATAGTTCAGTTTGATCTTTCTATAATTGCTTGACCTGTAGAATTGTGAGATGTACCTGTAACATGCTTAATATCATAATAACCAAAAAACCATTTCATTTTCCTAGAGACATAAGCTGGAATGTTATCTGTCTTTATTTGGGCAGATATACCCATGATGGCCATAACTTCTAATGAATGTCCGATTACTGAATCAGCTTTTTCTGAGCTTAAAGCAGTTACCCACTGAAAGCCTGAATAAGTGTCAATGGTGTGATGTACATATTTTAATTTTCCAAATTCTGCAAAGAGGAACACATCCATCTGCCAGATTTCATTCCTTTGAGTACACTGAGGGTTACTCCCTGTAGGCAATAGTGTTATATTATAGAAAGAACAAGTAGGACACCTCTTTATAATCTCCTTAGCTTGTTGCCATGTAATGGAAAACTCTTTCTTTAAACCTTTGATATTGACGTGATGTTTTTTACGAAATTCTGAGTCCTGCAACATGCTTCCAATCAATAATTGATCAATTTCTGCATTCTCTTGTGCTACAGGACCTGGCAGATCCATATGGGATTGGAAGTGTGTTATGTACATAGGACAGTGCCTATTCCTGATTATGTCTTGTACATGGATAAACAATGAAGT